>BJCO01002094.1:0-12710 GCA_018326465.1 Flaveria floridana
CAACTCAGAATTACTTTGCTAAAGTACATAAATTAATGGTTCGAAAATAAGGACTTGAGTTGGTATAACACTAGTAAACAAGTGATAATTACATTAACACTGATCTAATGAACTATGTTTGGAACACATGTTTCTCTTTTCCAAAAAGAGTATGAATAAAGTGGGGCTCAAAACTCATCTTGAATGAACATCAACAAGTAATGCAAGCACAAATGATTGGGTTTCGGTTATCCTGAATTTCATTTAATATTTAATTAATGTTAAATGGTAATAACATTATTGTACGGTTTCACATTCACTACCTGAATGTGATGCAAGCTATCAATTTGTCTCGCTCACACGGAAGCATAAGCAAATGCCTAATCATTTCGAGTACATAAAACCCCATTATCACATATAAAAGTACATTTATACATTTTGAGTATATGCCTTTTTTATAAAACCTCATCACGAACGCGCAAGGACCCAAATGTAACACATTCCCATACATTGAGTAAATATATATTAATCACACACTTCCATACATTGAATAAATATATATTCATCACACACACACACTAGATACATGAACACGCAACAACTCACCATCATGAACCTGCATATATATGTTCACGACTACAACCGGAACGAACATGATACCCATACCGAAACCGAATCATATAAAACGTTCAAGATCAATGAAAACAACTCACCGTTCAGCAGATGAGAGGTTGTGATCTAACAAGGGGTGCATCGTCAGAGACTAACAGTTGCGAGAGATCCAGTCGAGGGCGTCGCACGACCAAGAAACTGCCGGAGAGGGGGTGCTGCCGAGGGCTGCAGGTGAAAAGGGTCGACGACAGTGGTTTGATTTAGGGTTTTCAGGGTATTCAAATGGGAGAGAAGATATTATGGGGAGTGGGGTGTCGATTAAGGGTGATCCGAGGGGGAGGGGGTCGGTTACCAAAAGTTTTAAGGTTAAAAGTGATTAAAACTGATTAGATGATTTGTTTTAATAAGTAATATTGCAAAGTAGTTTTTAGTAATATTTGTAATTGTCTAATGAATTGCAGTATAGTTTTTCTTTTTTTAAATAATAATTATAATTGTTTAGTGATTGCTTATTTCATAGAATTTAAATAAATGCATATGACCAAAGATAAACTGAACGTGGAACTATAAGTTAACAGGCAATTGAGTTGATGCTGAGACCTGAAAATACAGGGTGTCACATCATCCCCTTGTTGAAAGAATTTTCGTCCTGAAAATTAGAACCTCAGGTTCAACAAGGAGCACCAAATTTAATAGTGACACAGAAGAGTGTTCAGCAGCTTGCGCAGGATAAGGTTTCTGTAATTTCTGAAGCAAACCTAAAAACAAAGAAATGTAAGGTTTCGCGAGAGTTATGACATCTCATCCCCTTGTTGAAGAGAATATTTTCTTGGAATTTAAAGAAAAGATATCGTGAGAATGATACCTTAAGAAATGGATGGCAAATCTGTGAACAGTTGTGGATACTTCTTTATCATTTGATCTTCACGCTCCGAGGTAAATTCTTGTCTACGCTTAGAATTCCATCAAATACGTACAATAGGAAGCTTCCTATGCTTTAAGGTCTTAACCTCTCGATCCATGATCTCGATTGGTTGCTCAATAAAACGAAGTTGTTCATCAATCTCCAGTTTCTCTAATGGAATGACGACTGATTCATCAGCTAGACATTTCTTCAAGTTTGAAACATGAAACACGTTGTGAAAACCATCAAGTCCCTCAGGTAAGTCTAGCTGATAAGCCACCGGATCAATCCTTTTGACAATCTCAAACGGTCCAACATATCTAGGGTTTTGTTTTCCATGCTTCCCAAAGCGTATCACACCTTTCTAGGGTGAAACCTTTAACAATACCTTGTCATCGACTTGAAGTTCTAGAGGTTTTCTCCTTTGATCCGCATAGCTTTTTGACGATCACGAGCTGTCATCATACAGATACGAATCTGAACGATCTTTTCTATGGTTTCATGAATAAGTTCAGGACCAGTTAGCTAACTATCACGACCTTAGTCCAACATGAGGGTGATCTACACTTTCTACCATAAAGTGCTTAATGCTCGTATGATAATTATTATTGTAGGAGAACTCAACTAAAGTTAGATGACTTTCCCAACTGTTTCCAAAGTCAATAACACATGCCCTAAGCATATCTTTTAAGTTTTGAATCGTGTATTCTGTCTGACCATCTATATATGGATGGTAAGCCGTGCTTATATCCAAACGAGTGCCTAGTGACTTCTGTAGTAACTGCCAGAAGTGCGATGTCAATCACGCAAAACAATCATAGATGATCGATAATGGCACGCCATGTCATGACGTAATTTCATTCAAGTAAATCCGTGCCAGTTTATCCACTTGTAATTCTCATGAATGGCCAGGCAATGTCAAATTGGTCAAACGATCCACTATCACCCAAATATTATTGTTTCTGCCCTGCGAATGAGGTAACTTGGTAACAAAATCCATGGAGATATTTTCCTATTTCCATATTGGAATCTCTGATTGTTGAAGCAAACCTGATAATTTCTGATATTCCACCTTAAACTTAGAACAAGTCAAACACTTTGACATGTAGGTGGCAATTTTAGCTTTCATGTTAGGCCACTAGTAAATGACTTTTAAGTCTTGGTAAATCTTGTCATATCCAAGATGTACCGAATAATGGGACTTGTAAGCTTCATCCATCACTGATTCCTTGAGATTCCCGAACAATGGAATCCATACCCGATCTTCATAGTAACGAATACCATATGATTTCTCTTGGAATAATTTTTTAGCTCCTCTAAGAGATTCTGACTTGATGTTCTCTATTCTTCTAATACCTCATCCTGGGCATTCTCGATCTGGTAACGGTATATCAGAGTGAATGGTTAGTTATAAGGCACAGACACGACAAGGCTTTAGGGTTTCCTTATGACTAAGGCTATCGGCTACCACAGTAGCCTTTCTCGGATGATACTTGATGGAACATTCGTAATCGTTCAATAATTCCAACCATCGTCTCTATCTCATGTTCAGTTCCTTCGGTTTGTAGATGTGCTGATGGCTCTTGTGATCAGTGAAGATTTGCAATTGGTTCCATACAGATAATGCCTCCAGATCTCGAGTGCGAATATCGCAAATCCCAACTCTAAGTCATGAGTTGTATAGTTCTTTTCATGCACCTTAAGTTGTCTTTATGCATAAGCTGTCACCTTCTTGCGTTGCATCAACACGTAACCTAAACCCTAGATTGACGCGTCACAATACACCACGAAGTCATCTGCTCCCTCTAGCAATGCCATGATCGCTGCACTACACAGCTTGTCTTTAAGTGCTTGAAATTCATTACTGCCCCACTTGTAAACAGTTCCTTTATGAGTTAGGGCAGTAAGAGGTTGTACATGTTTTGAAAATCCTTCTATGAAACACCAATAATAACCCACTAATCCAAGAAATTAGCGCACCTCATTAGGCGTCGTCGGCACAGGCCAATTCTTGATTGCCTCAATCTCAGACAGGTCAACATGAATGCCATTCCCGTTAACTACATGCCCTAAGAACTGTACTTCTCTCATCCAAAAGTCACATTTAGAAAATTTGGTATATAGTTGTTCTGTCTTCATGAGTTCTAGAATAAGTCTTAAATTTTCCTCATCTTCCTCCCTATTTTTGAAATAAATTAGTATGTCATCAATGAAGACGATGACAAACTTGTCTAAATAGGGTTTACAAACACAATTAATGAGGTCCATAAAGACTGCAAGATCGTTAGTCAATCCAAATGGCATGACTGTGAACTCAAAATACCCATATCGAGTTCTGAAATTTGTCTTGGATATGTCTTCTTCTCGAACCCTGAGTTGATGATATCCATATCTCAAATCAATCTTTGAGTAGTAACTCTATCCTTGAAGTTTGTCAAATAAGTCGTTGATACGTGGAAGAGGGTAACGATTCTTTATGTTAACCTTGTTCAGTTCCCGGTAATCAATGCACATATGAAAGGTTCCATCTTTCTTCTTCATAAATAACACAGGCACTCCCCAAGATGAAGAACTAGGGTATATCAACCCTTTTTCTAATTGTTCCTGCAACTATTTTCATAATTCCTAAAGTTCGTTCGGTGCCAAGCGATACGACGCCCGAGCGATAGGGGCAACTCTTGGTGTCAACTCGATCTGAAACTTTACTTTCCTAGGTAGACCAGGCAAGTCCTCCGAAAACACTTCAAGAAAGTCCTTAACAATAGGAATGTCATTAATTCATTTCTCCTCTGTGGTACTTTTAGTAACTAAGGCTAATCGCCACATTCCCTTTCTTCATGTACTTCTGAGCCTTCATTAAGAGATGATGCCGACCATAGCACCACTCTTGTCACCTTCCACCGTGAGTATCTCTCCATCAGGAAGGAGAAGTTGGATGACCTTCTCATGATAAATTATTTCGTCTTGGTTCCAGGACAACCAATCCATACTGACGATGACATCAAAATTACCAAGCGTAATAGATAGAAGGTCAATATCATAATCATGCCCAGAAAAACTTATCTTACAACCACGATATATATGGGAAGATTCTATAATCTTACCATCGGTTATTTCTACAGTATAGTTTGAGTCGAAGGCTGTGGATGTAACATCTAGTAATCAACTGAACTTATGAGAGATAAAACTCCTATAAGCACCAGAATCAAACAACACAGAGGCAAAGCAACCATTGGTAGGAAATTTACAAGTAACGGTGGAAGGGTCAATACAAGCCTCACCTGATCCAATAACGAATGCTCTACCCTTGGCACCACCATTTCCATTATCACTGCCACCATTGTCCTTTCGATTGTCACCACCATTACCACCACCATTGTTCTTCTTGAGCTTTGGGCAATTTCTCTTGAAATGCCCAGGTTGACCACACTCATAACAGCCCTTCTATTATCTTGTTGTGGTGGTTGTTTGGCTGTTATATTCACGCGACAATTTTTGGCAGCGTGGCCAAACTTACCGCATCTCTCACAAGTATTCTTATTGCATGTCCCGTTGTGGTGATAATTACATTTGTTGCACTTGGGTAGTGTCCCGGTATAACCACCATCGTGCTGAGATGACGAAAAAGATTGGTTAAACATGCGGGAGTTGTCAAACCTCTTGGATTGTTATGGTTGTTGCTGAGATGTACCGTGCTTGTTATTAGAACTAGACTCCCACTTTCTCTTGTTTCCATCAGAAGTAGTTGATGTAGAACCGCGTGAGGGTAGCTTACCCTGTGCGATAGCTTGATTTGTCAGCTTATGGGACAGTCTGATTGCTTCTTATATGGTGTTTGCTCGAGAAGCAGTGACCATACTCTGGATTTTTGGAGCTGATCCAAGCAGATACCTTTCAATCCTCAAGGAAGGAGGGTTGACCATGTTAGGGCATAGAGTAGCAAGATCATGAGAGCGAGTAGTGCATGCGTCGATCTCAAAACCCGACATCTTCACATTCCAAAACTCCATCTCTAATTTTTCCACCTCGTCACGAGAGAAGTATTCCTCATTCATCAGACAATTGAATCCTCTCAAGTAGTTTGGTTGGCGATTTCCACCCCTAACATCTGCAATTCAGTGTTCCACCAAGACAGAGCAGCTCCATCTAAGGTACCAGTGGCATACTTCACCTGACTTGCCATCGGGAAATTGTACATTTCAAACACTGGTTCGAGCTTCTTGAACCATCTTAGGAGACCCACAACTCCTTCTACTCCTATGAACGGGTTAGGCTTGCAGTCCATAAAGGACTTGAAAGTACAAACCCCTTGACCTGCAACAGATTTAGATCATGGCTTTGGAATTCTAACAAGTGTTATAATTTAACAGGATTGATGGAACATTAACTTCAGGAATGAATTTGGTATTATGTACCGATCGGAGCGGGTAGTTCGTTAGGGTTGTGTTGGCCAACGCATCATCCATATCCTGATTAATGAGTGCGAACAGTTCCGCTGGTGTCATATGTATGGTACCACAACCACGACACGTCCGCGTCCTCATCCAGAAATTATTAATAGTCCTAACATACGAAAATAAGTAAATATGCAACATATCAACTTCATTTAAGTATAAGCAACTAAAAGAATTTTCAGACACTCACAACTAATTGTTGAAATAATAATTTTTGATAAAATAAATTGTAAGTACGCCTACAATTAATCTAACTAAATATCAAAATTCAAAAACATCAGTCAGATGGGAAACAACCCTTCTCATCTAGGTGTGAAATAAATGAAAGTCTGATGAACAAAGAGATGAATGAACTAGAAAATCGATGAGAATCGATAAATTGGCGCTGCTCTATGGCTCGTCCTCAGGCTGCAGTTCCGGTTCTTCCTTAGGATACTCTTCTGGCACCTCCTCAGGTTCCTTTTCTGGATCTTCTTCAACAAGCTCCGGCACTTCATTCAGTGTGGTGACTTGGCCTTCCAGAGTATCGAGTCACTGACCGTACGTTACGATGTCCATTTCATCACCACCTTCGCATTCAATAAGGTCCGTAACACGACCCACATGTGTGTAATGACGATTGATCAGTATGTTAAGTAGCCTTCTTAATTCTTTTATCTCCTCTGTTGCTTCCCACATTCCATCTTTAGTACCCTGTTGTCATCCCATAATTTAGCAATGCGCTTGCGCTCGATATACAGAGTGCCTGCCATAGCAACCATGGCCTGCTTAGAGGAACAGTTAAGAGGAGGTAGGGAAGGGGCATAAGGGCTCTTATATGGGGTGGACCTAGTCTAGAGCCGACGTTCAGGATGTAGAAGAACATTCTTCTCCTTAATCAACATGGTCATGTACTGAGGGTAGTACTCCCATCGGTGAACTGGTGCGTACTAATGTAAAGCAAAAGGTTGGTCATAGTCAAACTCTTCATTGTTATTAGGACGCATAGTCCACTCGTATGGACCCGTGGGTAAAGGTATGGAATCAGAGGAAACGGGCCTTTTTCCTCGAGAAAAAGAGGGTGCAGAAGAAGAAGCCATTCCTGCAAAGAACCGCTCACAGGAATCACCAAAAACAAGCAATCCAGCAAAGCAAAGCAAACAAGGCTAGCTAACAAAGCTAAATGCGTCTATATGCGTGTAACTAAGACATCAGGCTATAGTCTAAATGCAATCCAAATGCGATGCAAATTTATTTAGTTTAATATAACCATTGGCGTTGATACCAATCTGTCACACACTCAATTTCCACAAACGAGATATTACCGTTAGTTGCGTGACATACCAGGATCTCAGCCGATAGTTACACCAAACGCCACATTAATTACAAAACATAATTTCTCATTAATAATAGAAATTCCCAAAAACATAGTTACGAACGAAATCTTGAAAATACTTACGGAAGCATAATCATTCATAATTCTAATGCCACAAGCATGCGTAAACCAATTAATAATTTGTAGAAATGTGAATTGTTCATTCAACCCAAATGATGATGAATGCAATGATGTAATGATCCTAGCCGTGCATACTTAAGAGCTTGAAACAATTATGCTAAAGTGTCAACAAAAGGTTGATGAGTTCACAGGTTTTAATAAACAGTTATATAATAGAAAGCAGATCTAGTAAACAAAGTAATATAAGTAGATAGCTAGTCTACTTAACAAGTTACATAGTATATAAAGTTTGCAACCGAAGCTGACAATATAAATGAAGGTCTCGGCTAAGGTTACCTGGCCACAACAACAGAAATTAGGTTAATTAAACACCCGTTTGATGTGCAGTCGTGCTAGCACGACTAGCCCGGGTGGGGTTTGTCAAACCCAGTAGAATTACTTTGATATAACACTAGTAAACAAGTGATAATTACAGTAATACTGATCTAATAAAAATACATTTAGAACACATGTTTCTCCCCCTTAAAAGAGTATGAATAAAGTGGGGCTGAAAACTCACATTGAATGCACAACAACAAGTAACACAAGCACAAATGATTGGGTTCTGGTTAACTTGAATTTCAATTAATATTTAATTATTGTTAAATGATAATAATAGTATGGTACAGTTTCACATTCACTACCTTAATATGATGCAAGCTATCGATTTTTCTCACTGACACATAAGCATAAGCAAATGCCTAATCACTTCGAATACATAAAACCCAATTATCACATAAAAAGTACTTTTTATACACTTTGAGTATATGACCCTTTTTTATAAAAGCTTATCACGAACGTGCAATGACCCAAATGTAACACACTCACATACATTGAATAAATATATATTACTCACGCACACACTAGATACATGAACATGCAGCAACTGGCCATCATGAACTTGCGTATATACGTTCACAGCTATAACCGGACCGAACATGATAGCCATTCCGAGACCGAATCATATAGAACGTTCAAAATTAAGCAAAAGAACTCACCGCGCGACGGACGAGAGGCTGCGATCTAACAGTGGGTGTGTGTCAAAAACTCATAAATGTAAAGTATTGAAACATAAACCAAAGATTACAGGCTCAAACATCAAAAACTGTACAAGACTAAGAGTAATCGTATAGCAAACTGATGCATAAATCAAGAAAAGAAAAACCTTAGAGTCCATAAGGTGTAGGCAATGCTTCATGGATGATGAATCTAAGAGTAATCGTATGAAGACGATAGTGATTATGGTTGAGAGAAAATGATATCAACTAGTGTGAACAAAAAAGATGAAGAAGATGATGATAAACTGATCTCAGGATAATGAAAGCTGACTTCTTCCTCTCTTTTGTGACATTCTCTTGTTTATATATTTATATTGATATATCAACAAATAAGAGCCGCCAACTATAACGTAACCAAACCCATTGATTTGATCCAATCAATTCATACTCTTCACTGTAACATCCCAATACTCCATCAAGCCCAATGATCCATCCAACCCAATACTCCATCCAGCCCCATGCTCATTTATCGTGTAAAAGAAACCACACATTAGAAATAACGATACTGCATTATATTTAATATGTTTGTTATTGAATTGGATTGGATCATCTATATATTTCAACATTCCCCCTCAATTCAATAGACAAACACATTAAAAGGATATAAGCACTTGGGTTTATATAAACACATGCAGACCATTGCGCAAAAATTTCAAAAAAAACAAGTTGACTTTTGATAAATTTATATTTTATCAAAAAAACAAATTCTTTCCCTTTAAAACCATATATCCAGTGACTTATACAACATTACTAAACCAAAAGTAAAATACATGATGAAAGCACCACGCCATATTAAGTCTCACACGCCCACCCTTTCCAAAAGATAGTAATAGGTTACTCTGAGGCGCAACTTGAGAACAATTCCAATGTTAAGAGTTGGAGAGTGTGAAACGCAAAACTTCAAAGTTATACAGTCAAAGAAAATTTATTGAGTTTAAACCAAAAGTGAAGATAATTGATGAAGTGTTACAAACATAAAAAAGTTTGCTATAAAGAATGATTCTAAACTCAGAGGAATGAATGTAGAGATGGCCTAGGACATGACTGAAATTTCAGAGCTGGAAAACACACATGAGCAGAAAGCAATGAATACATAAACATCAAACTATGCATGCCATCAAAAAAGGTTTCGACATTGATTACAACATTGGTAAACAACTACAAACCAACACCTTTGCAAAATAGCAAATATTGAAACAAAGAAAAAATTTAGTAAGACCTTCCTTTATCAATAATAAAAACATCTTAGTTCATTTAGAAACTAAGACTTTTATATCTATTAAAAAAATTCCCAAAAAAAAATTATGAGTCCACTACAAGAATTGTTTTTTGTTTATCTTTCCAATTCAACTTTGAAATATAAAAGACACAAACAACAATGTTTGAGAAACAACCTAAGCCAAAACATAGAGTCAAGCACAGGCACATACAAGAAACTTAGATTTACCAGATCTAGAGAAAAACAAACCCTTAGATCTATCAGATCCAAACAAAAAACTGAATCATACAGCAATTACCAAAGTTCTGAAAACCAAGCTAAACCATCAATATGACAATCTAGAACGAAATCGCTTAGTTGAGGACTCAAGAACTTGAGGTTCATGAACAGATGAAACACTAACCACAAACAAGAAAACCCTCAACAAGACAGCAGAGTGGAAGAAGGTTCTGGAAACACAAAGACAAACTGAATTCTAGCTTGCAATTCCCATAATCCAATAAATAAACTAGTGAGAAGCAATCTATATCCATATAAAACAAAAGCTATAGAAAGACTTCCAGCAATACCAACTTCCTCTCAAATACAACCTTAATCAAACAATGAATTTTATATTCACGATTGACAAAGAATAAGTCCAAAGAAAATGCCACACAATATAGCATACCATAACATGCGGTAAACATTAAATAAGAGAACAATCATACACATATTGTTGGAAAATATCACAGAATTACTATGATTGTATAACAAATATCAGACACAATTCTGACCACATATAAAGTCACAAGACGTTTTAATACGAAGACATGTCAAAGACATACATTTCTGTAACACTACAGAAAGAAAGAAATCAGATGCACAATTCTGATTAAAATAGAAAGAATCCTAATATTATCATATAATGAACCATAAGATAACTATTGAATAAAGAAACAAATCAGAAAACTATCCTGACCAAACAATGACTCGCTATATTCAATAGTCAAATGAGAAGAACAAGTCTAAAAAACAAATCACATGATTTTAGAAATAGTAAAGACAAGGAACGGAAAGACATATAGAAAAATAAATCAGAGATACATTTTCCTGATTAAACAAGATACAGAATCATAAGATTTTACAAAGAATCCCATAAAGAATTTGAAGATTTTGTACCTAGCAAGTGGACTTTGAATCCACCACTAACATGACATACCGAACAAGTCATAAGGCATACAACCCATGATCATATAAGAGAATCAGATACATATTTGATAAAGACATGAAGTCACACGACCTCCAAGATAAGACATTTATCAACTTTCTTTAACAATAAAGAAAGAAGAAAATGAAGAGATCAGGAAAACATCTTCTGATTAATACAAAGAAAGAATCATATTGATTCTTTAAGACTATCAAAAAAATATTTGACAAGAGAGAATAAAAAAACCACACGGTTTTTAGAATCATAAGTTTCGATAAGACTACCAGAAACATATCTGATAAGAGGGATAAAAGTCACACAACTTTTTTATAAGAACTCAACAACATGTCTGAAGACAGAATTTATGAAGAACCTAAAGACTAATTTGACTTGACTAAAACTTTTACAACTTCACAAGAGAAGTATCAAGAGAGTACTTGTAAAGAACAAAAAGACTAATTGATACAAGCAAAAACTTTTACAACTTCACAGACAATACTAAATCAAACGATTCAAGAACAAGTCTGATAACAATAGAAATAGCATAAGCTATTTCAGACACACAAATAGCCACCCGAATTTTGTTTGAACAAAAAATCACATGAAATCAAGCAGAAATACATCTCACACAGGAGAAAACATACAGGCTGCCAACAATCAAGAACACTCTTGACAATACTACTAGTTAAAATACTCGAAACACACGCTTCAACTAACCAAGACAAGAGTACAAGGTATTCATGAACAATCAATACGTCACACAATTGAACTAATAGACCATAACAATCATAACCACATAATTGGTTCACAATTGATAATCTCATAATCACAAAATTTTTCATGACAAAACCATCTGCTGAATTTTTTTGGAAATTCCATCTATAGAATAATAAGAAAATTTCAAAAATAGATCTTATTAGAATAAGATTGGAAGTTGGAACACATTATATTAAAATTCCGCCCACTCAGTCTTATTTTAAATTTTCTAGCACCAATCAATGCTAATTTAAGATGTCAACAGATTAGCAAAAACTTATATTCAATACTAGAAGCAGATTATAAAATAATATTTTTCATTATTAAAAAAATACGGAGCTATTTAAGGAACCAACATCCTGGGCAACTTGTTTAGAAAAATTTAAAGAAAAAAATCTCAAGAAAGCATTTCTTAATACATGAAATTTTAGATGGATCGCTATACTGTGAATTCACCAACACCGATACTCCTAACCCGGTCAAATAATAACCAGCAAAAGATAATACATGTGACATGTAATATAAAGTATGATAAGAAGAACTTACAGATCTCCACGCAGCCAAAGAATTAGAATATTTCAGTGACTCAGTTGAAAGAAGAACATATAAGTAGACCAATTCAACACCCTCATTTAGAAAATCATACTAGACTTCACACCAGAAGCTATAACTAGATTAAAAAAGATCCCTAAACGTCATAATTAAGTGTTCTGGTTGATGAATGTAATTGCAAATTGCGACTCATATCGGTGCAAACGTGTAGAGTTCGAGTATTAAAGAAGTCGGTGATGTTGCACCGTGAAAGTAGAGCGATTCATTCTGGTTGATTGAACCTAATCGATTGAATTTCAGTTTTGGTTATAAGAAATTGAGAGTCGGTATGTGGGTTATTTTTATCTTGAAATATGTGGAAGTGTAACACCCCAAAAAGTCAAAACGAATCATAAAGGATTAGGGGCTTATTAACGGGAATTTAATAGAAAAAGGAAAAAGGGTTATGGGCTAATTTGGGTTTATGGACAAGAGCTTGAGTAATGGAGGCCCATAATCAGCCCTTAACTCCAAAAA
>BJCO01002097.1:0-11476 GCA_018326465.1 Flaveria floridana
TCTAGACTCAGCAACCTCCTCAAATTCACATTGATGTAGACTCACTTATCTGGAGTGTATTAGAGGAGGGTATACCAAGGGCAAAGCCATACCTACCTTTTGAAGTTGCAAATGAAATACATGGGTGGAGGTATGATGCTAAAAGAAGAGCCTCATACTGCATAGAGTTCAAGGACAACAAGAAGTCTTCAAACTTTAGACCTTGAACCACTATGACAACCTTTCTCTAGTCAATATGCCACTTGCCAACCCAAGTTAAAACAGGCAAGATTGACATACTGACTGAGAGAATTCAAGATAGGATCATGGAGGAACTAAGATATCGAAGAAGACAATTGCAAGCAGGCAATGTCATTGGTCAACTGTATGTTGAGGTGGACCATAAGATTAGCTTCGAAGGGGAATCCTTGACTGAAGGCCTAGTGGCTGAACCTGTGAGCATTGTCATAGAGTCAAGCACTCCAACAACATCATGTACCCTCGGTGAGGCACCAATTGGTGAAGGTGTTTCACAACCTCTCTCTGGCTAGAGCCTGACTGATAAATTAGGCAATGAATGCCAAAGCTCTCTCCACCCTAAGTCACCAAGGCTTGTGAGTGACAAAGGGAAAAGGAAACTAACTCCTGAGGAGAATGAGGAGGAGGAAAGAGAGAGGAAGAGGAAGCTAAGAGGAGAGAGTTCAGCTGCTTCCTTAGGCTTCATGGTATTTGCACTTCTTCCCCTCTCCTTTAAATACATTGAATTTGAGTATCTTAAGCAGCTTGAACTACCATTCTTAAATGAACAAAAAGCTGCAAAGAGAAAAATGGGGGAAGAAGCTGCAAAGTCAAGGGCAATCATCCAAAAGAGCCAAAAGAAGTCTGCTGACAGACAAAGGATGATGAGCTTCTTAAAGCTGTATGGATTCTCCAGAAGGAGGCTTGGTCCAATGTCTCTATCCACTATGGATAAGCACATTAGGGTGATTAAGCAGAAGATTAAAAAGGGAGAGCTTTTGGACTTGCCTTTTCCACCAACCCAAGTTCCTCCTAAGCTTGAGGTTAAGGTTAAACCACAGACAACACAACCTGGACCTTCAGCTGCTTCATTGCCAACTTTATCTTCTAATCCAAAATAGGGTTCTACTCTATCTCTTTCTGACCTGTGAGAGAAGAGGACCTAACTGAGAGAGTCATAATAGAATAACATGGTAATCAAGATCAGACCTCTCAGTTGAACACTTCAAAGAGGAAGAATATGATGGCTGCAAAGAAACTAAACAAGCAGAAGAAGGCATCTACTTCCAAACCTTAGGATGAGTTTGAACATCCTAAAGAGGTGTAACAAGAAGCTGATCAACCAACTCCTACCATAGTACAACCTCTTGCAGCTGGAAGACCCATCCTATATGGACATTTGCTGTTAATCCAGATAGATGGTATGTCATCAGAGATCAAGGTGGTCAAGATGTCTACTTCTGGTAAGACATACTTGATCTACCTCTACATGATCTCCATGACATGAGAAGATATTATGAAAGTCTAAATGATCCTGACCAACTGATGAAGAAAGGAATGGCCATGACTCTAATGAGGATAATCAACTGAAGATCAACCTTTTTAGTTTTGGTAGCATCAGCCTAGGGGGAGTTTGTAAGGTTAGAGGCTGATGCAACCAAAGTAACCAAAGGGCTTCCTGCATACATGCACCAAAGTACCAAGTAGAACTGCTACGAAAGTTTTATACTTTGCATCAGAACTATGCCAAGTATAAAATCTTCCGAAGCTAAAATTTCCTACGAAAGCTTTATACTTTGCACAAGAAATATTCTAAGTATAAAGTCTTCCGAAGCCAAATATCAGATCTTCCGAAGCCAAAGATGAAGTCTTCTGAAGCTTCAAAGACAATGTCTTCCGAAGCCTAGTAAAGTGAAGAAAGATTTCTTCCGAAGACATAGAAGAACATGCTTTTCTCTGATGCACTTTTATAAAAGTTAACCAACTTTTTGCTGCAACTCTGAAGACTCACCAACTTGCATAAGTTGGTGAAAAGGTCTATGCTTTTGTAACTATACATTAAAGTCTTTGCCTACAACTTTTTACTTTGTGTACTTTTATCCTTTTTGTATAATATTAGGATGTGAGCTATGGCATGTCATAGTCACTAGTCAAAAGGCAATCTTCCTTTTGTATCTACATTGATTTTGTTGTCCTTCAATGTTCCAACTAACTTTCCAAGTATGGCCGGTTGTAGGGTGTAGTATAAAGTATCTCAATGTATTATAACTTATTTCTTATGCATTGTAACTCTTGTAAGAGAACTTGAGATTAATATAAATCATCCTTGAAAACCTTATATATATTGTCTTAAGTTTTGTCTATTTACTTACTTGTGTTCTTTGCATCCTAACTCTTAAAAACCGGTTCCCTATTCGATCTGTTAAGTACTCTAACTCTCTCCTTGTTGTGAGACTGATTATATTGATCATCCTTTAACCAGTCCGGCAAAGTGTTTAAATTTTCAAAAGATTAGTACTACTTTATAAAAGAATTAGAAGCTCAGCTATGTTTAAATATCCAAAAAAGTAACCCTTTGTGAGAAGGCACCCCTTCTCCCGAAGTTAGGGGGCTATTTTGCTGAGTTCCTCAGAGGGAGTTGTCTCACACCCCTAAGTATTCTCTACCTACCCACTGTGTTGGTTTTGGGTATAGGTACCCTTTTGTTGAAGGTCGTTCGAGCTTTTCCTGGGAGTATGGCATGGGTTACTTCAGTGCCATAGAGCCTGGTACTCGAACATTGGCTCGAAGCATTTTCTCTACCCCTTCTTTATATTTGGCCCCTAACAACTTTCCACTGTTTTGGGATTTCTCCCCTATTTTAACTCAACCTCTTGGTTTTTTTATCACAACTTCAAACGATTTTTAGTTGAATCTTGGTGATTAGGAGAGAGGCTTTCAACATGTTTTCACTCGAATTCATAATCAATCGTTTGCATAAATCATTGAAGATTCATGCTGTTGTTTGTCTAGCTAATTCGTTCGTAGTCACATTTGAGTAGAAAGTTCCTGTAAGTGAAGCTTTAAACTTAGTTTGGACTGGATTTTGGTTTATTTCATTCTTGACAATACGAATTAAGTTCTATGTTTGGTTAATTTATATTTTTATTTATTTGTGCTTTATCATTACCATTCAGTTTTGTTGCATCGTGAGCAGTTTGATATACGTATAAATACTTGATATTACAAATTGGTAATTTGTGTGAAGTTATGAATGAGTGAATCATGAAAGTTTGTTTCACGCTTTTCATTTTAATCAAATGATTTTACAAGTCATTTCTATGTTGATTTCCAACCATGTCATAACAAGTCTTATGTGAACCTTTGAACGTAGGACCCAAAAATTGATTACGTTTTCTTGCTATTCTATTCAAATCAACAATCAAGTTTATTGCTTTGGTAATCATTTTATTTTGATCAATTTAGTACTTTAAACAATATCTAAAAAACACTTTTGTATATTAATTCATTAAGTTTATAAACTTTTCATAAATTCCCTATGGATACGACATTAGTTACCTGTAAAAAGTTTACTTCTATCTAGGACCTTATAATTAAATTGTTTGTGATCTACCCGCAACTACTCGATGAAAGATGGTGCAATTATTAGGGAATCATGCCTAAATTGTTAAGCTTTATTTTAGTTGTTTATCTTTTTGCAACACTACAACTCTAGGTGTGTGCTTGTGTGAGGAAACATTATATATGCATACAAGACTCTTAGGCGGGATATCACCATTAGGTTCAAATCAAGAAATTGAGAAAACTACCTACAAGGCAAAATCAAGGCACTCAAAGAACTACAACATCAATTACCCAGTTGAACGGGGAAACACTCGTTCAAGTAAAGAATTAAATATGGGATTATTGGATTTGTTCAAATTTGGAGCAGCTCCAATAAACTGTCAGTGAATTACGGATGATAACATTCTGAGTGTATTAGGAATGCTTCATGCCACTTCTTTAGAAGGGTATTTTATTAGCGAAAAGACGAGACATAAATTTTTATACTATGTGTTTCATTTGCAAATAATACTTTTAAGGATGTATTTGAATTGCAAAAAGGTGTTTACATTTCCAAATGATTAGTAGTATTTTATAAAAGAATTAGAAGCTTAGCTATGCTTAAATTTCCAAAAAAGTAACCATTTGTGAGGAGGCACCCCTTCTCCCGAAGTTACGGGGCTATTTTACCGAGTTCCTAAGGGAGGTTTTCTCGAGCCCCTAGGCATTCTCTACCTACCCACCTGTGTCGGTTTCGGGTACAAGTACCCTTTTGTTGAAGGCCGTTAGAGCTTTTCCTGGGAGTATGGCATGGTTTACTTCAGCGTCGTAGCGCCTGGTACTCGATCATTGGATCAAGGCATTTTCTCTATTCCTTCTTTATATTTGGCCCCTAACAACTATCCACTTTTTTTGGGATTTCTCCCCTATTTTAACTCAACCTCTTGGTTTTTTTATACCAACTTTTTCGAGCGATATTTAGTTGAACATTAGGTGATCTGGAGAGATTCTTTCAATAGGTTTTCACTTGAATTCATGATCAATCATTTCCAGTAAATCATTAAAGTTTCATGTTGCTGTGTGTCAAGCTAATCTGTTCGTAGTCATATTTGAGTAGATAGTTCTTGTAAGTGAAGTATTAAACTTAGTTTGGATTGGATTTTGGTTTTATTTCATTCTTGACAATAAGAATTAATATCTATGTTAAGTTAATTTATACTTATGTATTTGTGCCTTATCGTTAGCATTCAATTTTATTGCATCGTGAGCAGTGTGATATAGGTATAAATACTTGATATTACAAATTGGTAATTTATGTGAAGTTATGAATGAGTGAATCATGAAAGTTTGTTTCACGCTTATCAGTTTAGTCAAATGATTTTACAACTCATGTCTATGTTGATTTCCAACCATGTCATAACAAGTCTAATGTGAACCTTTGAACGTAGGACCCAAAAATTGATTACCTTTTCATGCTATTGTATTCAAATCCACAATCAAGTATATTGCTTTCGTAATCATTTTATTTTGATCAGTTTAGTACTTTAAAGAATTTCTAAAAAAACACTTCTGTATATTAATTCATTAAGTTTATAAACTTTTCATTCCCTATGGATACGACATTAGTTACCTGTAGAAAGTTTACTTCTATCTAGGACCTTATAATTAACTTGTTTTTGATTGACCCGCAACTACTCGATGAAAGATGGTGCTATTATTGGGGAATCATGCCTAGAATGTTAAGCTTTAGTTTAGTTGTTTATCTTTGCGCAACGCTACAACTCTAGGTGTGTGCTTGTGTGAGGAAACATGTTATATGCATACAAGACTCTTAGGCGAGATATCACCATTAGGTTTAAATCCAGAAATTAAGAAAACTATCTACAAGGCAAAATCAAGCCGTTCAAAGAGCTACAACATAAATTACCCAAGTTGAACGGGGAAACACTCGTTCAAGAAAAGAACTAAATATGGGATTATTGGATTTGTTCAAAGTTGGAGCAGCTCCAATAAACTGTCAGTGAATTATGGATGACAAGATTCTGAGTGTATTAGGAATGCTTCATGCAACTTCTTTCGAAGGGTAGTTTATTAGCCAAAAGACGAGACGTAAAGTTTTATACTATGTGTTATATTTGCATATAATATTTTTAAAGATGTATTTTAATTGCAAAAAAGTGTTTTAAAATTTCCAAAAGATTAGTAGTATTTTATAAACGAATTAGAAGCTCATGCAGCTAATCTTAGTAGTAGATGTTTTTGATGTTTCGTGTGCCGACTTTGAGGGACCATTCCCAAGTTCTTTTGGTAACTTATACATCTTGATGGCAGTTGTTATGTGTCTAAATGGGTAGAAACAATCGACATCAAAACAAATAACCATAGTGTTATTTGTAAGTTTTGTCCAAACAAACTTATTTTCATGATCTAGACTCCCTCATGTGATCATAAGTCATGGGGAATCTCATTTTAAAACTTCCATTTTGGAATAAAACTTAAATCTTATGTCATAGATCATCAGATTGCAACACCTTAGCACCTACAAACAAGTGGGCGGGTTGAGGTATCCTATATGCAAATCAAAGAGATTATGCTAAAATTGTATGAGCCGATTGCAAGGATTAGTTCACCAAGCTAGATAATGCCTTATGGGCTTATCACACAGCTTGCAAACACATATTAATACCATAGCAAACTAATTGATCTACAAAGAAGGATGTCATTTACTTGCATAACTGGCTCTTCAAGCTTTATGTTCTATTAAAACTATTCATATAGATTTTGATGTTATAGGCAAAGAATGAAAGTTAAGCTAGGTGAACTCGTGGAGCTAAGCGATGAGGCATATGAGCGTGCTCCAGCTTACAAACATAAAATGAAACAGGTGCATGATGTCAAGTTAAGGAAGAAGACCTTTGAAGTAGGTTATAAGGTTGATTGTACAATCTAGGCTGGAACTTTTCCATAGAAAGCTAAAAAGTAAATGTAGGGGTGTAATATACTTACATGAAAGTACATTTTAAAGGTGTTCAAAATCAAGATTTAGACAACCAACTGAGGCAAGTAGTTAATGGGCATCATCTAAAACAAAACTTCCATGGTTAACAATATCAATGGGCCAAAAAATCAATATATGAGTTTTCTGTTAGTCCATTGATGATCGAAAACAGTGCTAATGATGATAAATGACAACCAAATACCACTGAAAGAATAATCTAAGAAATAATCTATCAAAGAGTTTCAAAATAGAACCATATTACCCAAAAAAGAATCAAACACACAAGGTTCAATGATAAGAAATGATGATTCTAGCCTAAAAACACAATAAGAACAGTAATGCAAAAGTATATTCTTGACTTAGGGTTGTGCAAAACTTGTAACAATAGATTATAAAGTTTCATATATATAGTAACCATAGTTTCACTGACAGTTTCGCTGGGAAGCGAAACTGTCCTGACCAATGCCTTAGATTCACCTGACTACGAAACACAGTTTCGCCGGGTGACCTAAGTCAACTGACTTCCAGCGAAACTATAGTTTCGCTGGTAGTTTCACTAGGTCATTTGAAACTACTACTAAACTAAAACTAACTACTATTTACATACAATAAACAAACTAACATAAATCCTATTACAAATAAAGCAAAAACTAACTAACTAACTAATGTGAGTCCAACCTATACTTGATCTTCAATACTCCCCCTAGCTTGGACCTCACCAGCTTCATCTTAATTCTCCTCTTAAGCTCTAGCCTGGTCTCCCCCTTCACCTTCATCTTCTTTGGTTTTCTCTGATGCTTGCTGTTTAGCTCCAGCCTCTTCTACTATATCATCTGCATCTTTAGTAGTCTCTTCTTCAGCATGTGCACTAGCTTGAAGTAATTTCTTAGTCAAATCCTGCACGCCCATTCTCGTCTCGTCAGCTTGAATGACTTTCTTTGTAAGCTACCTGACCTCAGTTCTCACTCCTCTAGTTTTGTTAGCCACTGTTATAAATAGACTGGCTTCAATCCTTGTTTCAGCTCCAGCTCCTGCTTTATTATAATTTTCACATAAAATCTTAAGATCTTCATCTCCAAACAAAAACACCTCCATAGGATAAAACAGTCTAATCTCCTGATCACCTTTAATCCTTATCATTGCTTCCCTGATATTATTGTCATAAAACCATTTGACGAAATATTTTAGCATCGGCAGAAGTGGATTGGGCACATGTACTCTGTTAAAAGTCTTTTCAGGCTTGAATTTCGTCACAATCTTGCCTTCTCCTATGGCCCAATCCAAGTCCTTCTTGGACCTCCTTCTCTCGGGCTTCATGTAACCGAAGGCTTCAAAATTGTCGTGTAGTCCTTTCTTAATCTCTTTCTCAAACATCATAGCCCTCTCACTAGCATCAGCATCTATCAATGGAATCTCAGCCAACCTACTCAAATCCTACCTGGGCAAGGTCTTAAATGCCTTCCTCTTGTTCAGATAATATATCTTCCACCTTTTCTCTTTATCATGAACAGTTTGAGCTCAGCATTGTATTTCCAGCTTATGATTTTCTTGTCAGCATCTTTTTTGCTGGCCTCTTGAACATTTTGGAATAAGGTAGTTATCTCCTCTGGTTCCTTCTCCTTTTCAAACCAAGCATCCTAAGATAGCTCAATCACCTCTCTTTCTGTTGACCCTGTTTGGGCTACATACGTCACTGGCCTTTCATCCACTTCATAATACTCGGGCTTAGAGCTATAATCAACTAGCTGCTTATCATCTTCTTCTTCTTTATCAACTAGCCTTATTTCAGGCTCTTTCCCATTATCTTTATTACCCATATTCACGTGCACTTCCTCTCTAGTTAGATCTTTATCAACGTCAAACCTCAAGTAAAATTCAGCCTCAGATATTTTAACTCTACCAACATCCACCTATTTCTGAACACCACTGGCTCCAGCACCTACATCAACATCACCAGCACCTTCACCCACATCATCAGCACTAGCTTCACTTGAATCAACATCAAACACTGGATCTGCAGTTCTACAGGGGCCCTCTCCTACCCTTGATGATCCTCCAACATTCAGGAACTCATACTTGGAGGTATCAGTAAGATCCTTCAACTCAGCTTCAGATCTTTGATTTGGTAGGCTGGCCGCTGCTTTTAGTTCATTTAGCTCTTTAGATAAAGTCTTTAACAATTCCTGTTGATCCAACACCATTTTCTTTAAACCTTCATCACTACATCCTTTGCCTTCTTCCTTATCTCTTGATTCACCAACTTTGTCTTTATAATGCTGAGTTCATTTGCCACTAAAGCACTGACATTCCTAATTACATCTTGATCCAGCTCAGACCTGGCATCTTTCCTACCAACTTGTTCTGTGAATGCCTGCTGTCTGTGCTTTGTTCTCCTCTCAAACACATTTGCTGGTTCACTTTCCTCAGCCCTTTTCTTACTCCTTTTCTCTTTCTGAACTCTGACTTCCTCAGCCACCTTTTTAACTTCTTCTTTAAAAACATACTCCTTTTCCTTTGCATACCTCTTCCTCTTCTTTATTGCCTCTTCTCTCTTTTCTTTGTTTTCCTCAGCGTTCTTGTTCTCAGGTTCAACCAGCCTTTGAATATAGTTCCACCTCTCGGATGGATATATGTTCTCCCACAGGTAAGTGATCTTTCCACTAAAATCATGTCTAATTGCTGAACAGTCAGCAAATATCCTTGTGTTCATTTGTGCTAGTCTTTTGATTTAACCATGTCTTGGCACATTTGGAATAAGATCATCAATCAGCATCTGGATAAACCTTGGATATAGCAACCATTTGTCTTTCTTTAGGGCCATAATATGCTCAGTCATACACTCAAAAATTAGTTTTGCAATATTGGCCTTTTGGCCTCTGCAGAAGATGATCATCGCCCTAGCCCAGTGAATGTTTAGCCCGTCTGATCCTACATTTCTATGATCCAGACAAATGATAAAGACGTGGGCTATATATCTCCATTCCTTTGAAAGAAGAGATTTCTTTATTTCCTTCTTGGAACCAAAAGGTGGCCCTTCATACCCTATACTTCTGAATGCCTCCAGAACTTGGGCATCAGACATCATTACCTTTGGCCCACAATCATCTTGAAGATGAAGACCCAGGCAATAGTTTCTGCAGTGATAGCTATACCATGTCCGTCAATCCTTGCAACTATCTGAGGTGGCATAGTTCCAACATCATGCCGAGCTGATCTCCAGAAGTCTCTCATGTGAAGATCATAGATGGTAGGCATATATGAAATGGCATAAAATATGGGAGATTGCCTCAACCATCTGATACAGTCTCGAAATCCCGCAGCTTTTGGATTCCCATCATCCAGAAGAGCTACGATGTTGAACTTATCATCAAACTTTAAATTAGGCATGTAAACTAAGCATAAACCAATGGTTTATTTCATCAAACAGGATCAATGTATGATTTGACCGAGGTATTGCCAAGAGAAACTAGAGTTAGGTCTATATTCGCACATATGTGACTCGAGTCTCAAACTGTACAATTTATACCACCTAGTTTCGCTGGGAGCGAAACTATAGTTTCGCCCATGTAGTTTTGCCCACAGTTTCGCCCTTTTTATGTTTATACAAACATCTGTTAAAGGTAATTTGCTTACCCCACAATTCCAACTTAAAAAGCAAACAAATAATTGAACGATTATAATATAAACAAGTAAAATAAAATAAAAGGAACTAGAATGAAATAAAATATCAAAAAGATATAGTTTGCATCTTTTTCTTGAAGATTTTCTGAGAATCAAGTCTTGGCGAGATTGCTGATATGTTTTTCCATTTAAACCCATGCCTTATTCTTTTCAACAAGTGACCTGCAACTGATTTTATCATGTTTTAGGTTTAATTAGAGAAGCTGAGGTAACTTGGTTCCCACTGACATCCTGCAAAGAACTTATCCAGTCATCAAGGTTTATTAAGTGTAATCATTGATTTTACTTGAGTAGTTCATAATTGACACAGATGCATGCATATGATAGCATGATCTTTTGACGAGAGACAATAATATACAGACCCTAAGATGATATATCCAGGTCTTAGCGTGTTGATGAGAGCTTCAGGTCAATGCTTTCGCATAGCTGAAAAGATCATCACTCCAGGTCAGTGCTCACATATAGTAGAGGAGATAAACACATATTTTATTATACCTAATATACAATTTGGGCTAAGAGATGTTAGACCCAATCACAGACTAAGAACAGGCTTAAGACAAAAGTAACATCCACTCTCAACCAAGTTTTGACAAGACTTGTATCTTTGTGCAGACCAAGATGTCATGAGAATAATCCTTATTACTGAGTTCTTGATCTTTAGTTTTAGCTGCACAATCATTGTTTACTTTGTTTTCGGGCTGAGTCTATCATGCATATCCCAACACAAGCCGTTGACCTCTTTTTAACTTCTTTTCTGGGATTTATTATGAGAACAAAATTGGGAAACACTTTAAAAGTATATTCTCCCCCTAAATTTTATTTACCCTCACAGGGATAGAATTTTTTTTCCACATATAAAGTAGATAAAACAAAAATAAAATAAAATAAGAAGGAATATGGGATATCGGAAATTATTTGACAGATGTAAAAAAGTGGAAAGAGTTATTTACGAAAGCAGGACATTTTATTAGGAAAAAAGATTTTCAGAAAGATATTAAACCCAACATAGAGATCAGTTCATAAAAACGAGGCTTGTCAAATGTTTTAGTGAAAAGATCTACTCTTTGACTTTTTGTGTCGAGTAGAATAATATCAATAAACCCCTTTTCCTGAGCATCTTGGATTGCATGAACCCTTCTTTCAATGTGCTTGGTTCGAGTGTGATGAACTGGATTTTTGGCAATTCTAATGGCAGCTTCATTATCATAAAAGAGTGGTGTATGAAGAAAATTGATGCCATAATCCATCATCTGATGT
>BJCO01002098.1:0-10785 GCA_018326465.1 Flaveria floridana
ATAATAATATAATAAATTAAAAATAAAAATAAATAAAAATAAAAAGAATAAAAAAAGAAAAAATAAAAAAGTAAAAAAAGAAAATAAAAAATCTGCTTAATATCTACGAATACTTCCGATGCCCCCATGATTCGATATTTAATGTGCCGAAAGTGGTTTAAATACAAAATGTATTTTTACTATAAAGTGTGAGAAGTCACAATGAGTCAAAAAAATCACAAAAAAAATATATCTCACAACCTAAAAAATAATTCCGACTTTTATTCTCCTAGCCGTCCTCGCTAAGAAAAAAATAAACAAAAAAAAATTAACGTTTTTTTATTGTGACATTTATGAAATACACAATGACGTCATTGTGTCTTATGAAATACACAATGACGTCATTGTGTATAAAAAAACACAATAAATTTTTTTAATTTTTTAATTTTTTTCTGAAAGAGGACGACGAGAGTAACGGAGACTCCGAAGTATTTTTTTAAATTCGATTTAAATTATGAGATATAATTTTTTATGATTTTTTTAGCCTCATTATATATTCTCATACTTTGTAGCAAAATATAATTTGTAGAATACCCTCACCTAACGTCCTCTCGTTTCTTGATTCACATATGAACCAATGAGAAGGAAAAAGACTCAAAAATATTTAAGATTTCCACCAAAAGACTAAAAAATATATAAGATTTCCACCGCCGTGAGAATAATTCCTATTAAGATTACACCATTAGATGAAATGGCTCCATTCTTTGCTTGCAAGATAACATCGTATAAGTAGATATATATGCATCGTTGATTCAATGTGACTGCAACAAGGTGAACCATTGGGCAGGAGTAGATACCGAGCTCGAGTCAATCCCCACGCCATACGGTTTTCTTTTCTTTTTTTTCTTTATTCTTTTGAATTAGATCTTGACGCGGAAGCTAGAATGGAACAACAAAGGATACATGCCGCGTTTGACATGTTGAAGATAGATTCCTCACCCATAAAAATGGCGCCATCGGCGAAGAATAGGTGCAACATCTTTTGACCACCATTTGGTAGACAGATATAATTGAAACGCCAAGGTTGCGAAACTTAATTATATTGTTTTATACATTTTTGTCTCAGCATAAAAATATAAGTGTGTAACTAATTTAATTTTTTTTATGTAATTCTTATATTAGTAACTTAAAGTAGAGTCTGAGAAATATATTGTTTTCGTGTTCCTATCCTGAGAGCATCTCTGCTGCATGCATGCTTGGAGGCATTAGGGACGTTGCTCTCCTTGGCTCCCCTATGACAAAAATATATTTGATCATATATCACCTTATTATTATTAATAAAGTGCTCAAGATGTTTGATTCGATCAGTTTTGATAAAAATTCTAAGATTTGTACGATCAGTTCATTTTGATTAAAAGATTAGATCAAATCATTAACTACAATTTTGAGAAACGAAAAAATTAACCGCTCAGGTTGAATTGGTGAATAAAAACCAGCATGCTTAAGGTTCAGCAATTTGGATTGATTTTTTATCTTTAAAAATTAGCATGTACTAAAAATTTTATAATTATTTTTAAATAATAAAGAATATATATTTATTCAATAATTTATTACCTTTATGTTTAATATTTGATGCATATTAAATAATATTTCATTAAATAGTAGAATTTAATCTTAAATACACAAATTATTAAATAAAATGTAAGTACCTTAAAATTAAGTCAAAAATTCATTTTTGCCTTGAAAAAGTAAATTAAAAAATAATATAAATAATCTTAGTCTATTAAATATTGAACGCGTGGGTGGGGTGGGGTGGGGGGGATTTACACCACATATCACCACAATTTTTTTTGAACTAAAAAATTACTTCACTAAAAGAATAGCTTTATAAGTATTAATCCTCTAATAATCACAGCATAATTATTTATTTTTATTTTATTGTATTTTTAGTTGACTTCACTATCCTAAAATTTAAAAGTGTTAAAGTTAATATTTACAAGGGGTGTAAACGAAACTATTATTTAACCTAATACTTTAATGATCAAAATTTGAGGAGATGGGGATTCACAGCCGGTGAGAAGACCACCGGTGTCATCTTCAATGAGATCCCCACGGCGGCCGGTTGGGGGTGAGGTGAAGGTGGGTGGCGGTCAAAAATATCACCGTTGGAGGTGGTGTAGCTCGGCGTGTAACCGCAGTGCGGTGGGCAAAAGTTGCAGCGTGGTGGACCGTCAACAACTTCACCCTCTTAAGCTAACATATTATAGTCAACTTCATAATACCTTTAATTAGTACATACATAAAAAAAGTAGGAGCACATATCACCTCTTTTTGAATACATGTAATAATACAAAGTGTTGTCCCGTCAAATGTATATAGAGCAGTAATTTGAAGGATATGACATTTCACACGTTGTATGTAAAGTCACCTCTCATTTCTTTCTTCCACTCCTTATTTAGTAAGGACACTATGCGCCCATATTTATACACGTTTCACTCCTCTGTACATATTATACATCATACCTACTCAATAAAATAATACATTCTACCTTAATTCATCATTTAATTAAGATCTTTTTGTACTTACAATTTTCTCGATAATAGTTGTACTTAATATTTGACCATTGTTCTTAAAAATATTTAGGTTTTAAAGTTTATTGTTTCGATATTTTAATTGTAAATACTTAAGTATTAAACAGTTATAGAACAAAGCTTTTAACCAAGTTTTCTCTTATTAATCAAACGTCTAATTTCACAGTTCACCAAAACATCAATCAATGAGAGCTTCTCGCTTTGAGTCTCGTTGGAGCAAAAATACTTTTGGTTGAATCAAAGGGTTTTTACATTTATGAAATTTTCTTATGAGAGAATTGAGGGTGCAGTTTCGACCGGATAATCAATTCAAAAAGTCAATTTCTCCGCCTCAAAAAAATGTTTTTGTACTAGTGTTCCCTCACATTGAAAGAAGTAGTGTAGAACATCACTACCCCATTCCTAAAACTACCGAACCCTTTGACGGTTTAAAGGATGAAATAGCAACCTCACATCTTGTTATTTGGGAACATGCATCAGGATACAAAGGTGCTTGTCTCCATTGCCAATTGATCAAGGTTGTATGCGATTCGATTTCAACCCAACTTAAGATCACATGCAAAGTTCAACTCTTATAAGAAGATAACCGGCTACAAATCTTTCAAGGTCCCTAAATGCAGCCTAATTATCTAACCAGAACGTACAATGCATCATTTTTATAATCAACATTACATTCTAACAATTCAGTAACAATAGTGTTAAGATTCCTAAGATCATGAGTTGCCTTTATGATGTTTTCCCACGGCCCTATGCTGGATTTGTTGCAGGGAATATGAGCATGTCTACTATTAGAATTATGAATCGTATGAATCACATTTTCTTGTATCATATTTTATTAGAGTTTAAGCACCATAGCTATATTATGAGTAGAACAAAGTTGGTGGCTTGAATCGAACAAATTCTTGACCCACCATCTTCATTGACTGCCAACAACTTCTTCCAAGACACCCATGACATTTTTTAGTTTGGTAAAGAGCAACCTAACAAAACATTCTCCTAAAGGATTTCATAGATTTATCAACATGTGAGGGAGCACGAAACAAGGAAGGTTAGCCCATACGAATAAGACACAAGATTTATATTGCTAAGGTACCTATTCCAACATAGGAAAAAGTGTTTTCTCTCAATTTAGAAAACCTTTTGGAAACCTTATTAACCATGTTTTTTGAACTTTTGTACCAAGTTCATGTTCAACCTAGTGGAATTCCATGGTATAAGAAGGCAAACAAGCTACACTAGAAATGAAGCGACCATGAAAGCGAAGATATTAAGCCTGGTCAATCTGCAAGCCAAACAGATTATTGTTCTTGCATTTGATCTTGATATGCAACATTTGACATGTTAGAGATAGAAGCCTCACTCATGAATATGGTGCACCAACAAATAATAAGTATGATGTCTTTGTTTCACACCCCAATCCATGGGCGCAACCACTTGTATCAATCACATAATAATATACACCTGAAGACTTACAGTCAATACCATAAAACTATACTAAATTAAAACCTTAACAATGTTACATAAATTTACTCATCCCTCGCATTGAAATCACATAACAAATATCAAATACACTGCCCAAGGAAGGTTTTGTTCAGTCACTATCTTCTACATGAAGATTTTATTACACTTAAACCACTAAGTCGCCTTGACTTAGCTAGCGCCTCCAAACATCTCTTGTGCATCATGAGCTAAAGCACATCAACAACAATGTTGCTACTGAGTCATAATCAATGACTCTAAAGAAGTTATACAATCATAAGAAAGTATGCAAATAAATATCAACAAATTAAATCTTTACCAAAGTCACCACGACGAGCATCCTTTTTGACCATATATGTGATACTTTAGGTTTTATTATATAAACAATGGGAGGGCAGGTTAAAGGCATAACGGCCGACCGAATCCCGCAACATCAATCCAACTCAACCCTATCTTTGGGCTTTGCTATGGCCTTAGGCTAGCCCTAGTCTTATCCATAAATCTTCGCTATGTCCTTAGACTATGATTATCCCCTAGTCCTATCCACAGTCTCCAAGGTAGCCTCGAACCAGTGCATTCCTATCCACAGTATCCGTTGGGGCCTCGGATCTAGTATTAACCAAATAGTGTGGCTTCCCTACTTAGATGGATCCATCTAAGCACACATATGCCCTAAGGTTTAAGCTAGACATTACATCCATTAGCATTCTCTTTACCTTAATGATTTACATGTGCCTGGTGCTCAACATTGGTCTAGACGTACCTAAAACCATGGTTACCTAGGTATTTGGATTGTTTTATTAGTCCACATACTTTTAAAATATTTATATCAAATCATTTACATAGCTTTAATGAAGCTCCAAAACATCTAATACAAAGAGGGAGTGGTTAGACTTAAAGTGACGAGCTTCCCGATTGCGTACATACACAGTTCCGATGAGCACATTTAATCCTATATCACATAGATGTAGACGTGAAGTTGTTATAACTTTACTTGCGAAACCTTTGGGATTCCCCACCTGAGTTAATTTATCTCACCGGCCCTAGTCATGTCAATGACCTCAGGCTAGCATTTCCACAACCCCTACTCATAATTTCTCATCACCATTCATGACAAACACACTTTGAAGAGCTACGGTTCATGCACACATCTAACATAGTGAACAAATAGACTTTTCTTGTCCGATCACCTAATACTATCCTTTTATGTTTATTTCTCATGTCAACTCTAAGGTTATGACACTTATCATACTTTTACCCATTTCATACCAAAACCATATTATCCCCTGACTAATTTATTTATCAGATCATACATGTTTTTTCTAATATTTCAATAGTATGCATGCTAATAACTAGCTACCAGTTTGATTCTTCTGAAAACCCCATTATACCCTTATAACCCATAATGATGCACAATGTGGGGGTTAGAACCTTACCATAACAAATATGAGCTTTCAGTTGATTTTTGACATTCCCGATTCCACCACTAAGTGATCCAACTATACAATGGAGTTTCATAATTCACATTCTCATATGTATATATATAGCCATAACTCGTATCTAGGAGAGGATGAGGCTTACCAATAAAACCGGCCCTCTAAATGTTAGTTCCAAGTTAAATTAATGTCAACAAATGCAAATACGACTTCTAATTATCACACCAAGCAATCCAATACGTTAAAACTGTAGGAAAGAGTGTGGATCTGTTTTAGAGAGAGAGATGGAGAACTGAGATGAGAGTGTTTGAATGGTGAAAAATAAAGTTCTTGGGCTTTTATATCGTATTTGCCCGACGGAATCCCTTGGCGGACCTCTAATCATGCCTTGGCGGTCCGGTACTAATATACAAAAGAAATATTCAGACATTCTAAATGAAATATTCATATCTATCAAACAACTATTCTTCACAGATCGTTATGCTTAACCCTAATGGTGTGCAACCACCTTAGCAGGCATTACCATTAATCCTAGCGATCGATGACGAAACCCTGTTTCTTGATCTAGAACCTCTTTCATGATGGACCATTATGTCCACCCATAGGATCCATGGCGGTCCGCTATGGTCCATAAATATCAAATCATAAGGAATTTCCATTTTCGATCATTACAGTCATGTTCCCAACCCGCTCCTTCATGTTATAACCTGCCTATTAGGCTGATAGGCCATACTTTGGACCACCATTTGGTAGGTAGTTCCCATAGAAAACACCAACATTGAAATTTTGGAAAGAACATGTAATGAATGCATGATGATAATGTAAAGAAAAGGAGATAAAAGGTCCCCTAAGTAGAGGCCACAACCAACATTAAATTCAACTAAACTTATATGTTATTGAAGATCAATTATGAAGCAATACCTTTTAAATTTTGTGTGTTTTAGCCCTATAAATACTCTATTAACTTTAATGGACCATCAAGAATAAACCTGTCTTTAAAAATCATACTTTGAATTTTTAATCATAGAGCTCATGACTTATTTAAACAAATTATATTGGCTTTAGCATCCAAACACTATAGTAATTATTCCTCATTTCTAGTCTTATTTAGTTATTTCCTTCATAGCTTTGGCACAATCATTAACTAAGACATTAACCTAACCATAGGATGCATTTCCTCCTCCTATGATAAATCAGATGATAAGAATACCTTACTAAATTGCTCCCCAGTTACGTTAAATATGGTATTTATCCCTGACTAGTAGAGAATCCTATGAATTTAAGATAAACAATTCTTTCGCTAGAAATTTCTTGGCCATCCCACATAACTACATACTTAAACATTGTTTTCTAGGACAATTTGCTATTCTAGATGATATCTTTTGCTCCTTTGGAACTTTTGAATATGATATCAACTTTAACATGATGATATAAATCAACTCTATCTTTAGGGTCCTTCCCATACAAGATTTCTCTTAGTGTTAAACAAAGAATGTAGGTTGCTAGCTTTGTGGATTAGAGATCTTGTTTTGTATGCTTTCGGGTACCAAGCAAAATTAGAATGTATTGAGACAACTTTAAAGTACATATAGGGTTTTTCCTTTAACGAACAAGAACTTCCTTAAATAATTTATGGTCTCCAGCAAAGGACGATGTGTAACATCCGACCCCTCATGCCATCATTATTGTTCGTTTTGCTCGATAGGAGCTCATAAAATGATTTTTGGTTACTTGGATAAAAACTTTCTAGGAGGTCTCTCATCCATGTATTGTTCCCACCCAAGCACTCTTAACTTTGGAGTTTTCTTCTCATGCACAGACTATGCGCCTAAAATGTGATGATAATATTTAATACGAATCATTTTTTATGAACCCAACATCCCTCCTGTCTACAATCAATGTGGGATTTGCCCAGGTCATACAAGAAATGTGAGCTCCTCTATTTATTTGTTTACCTATGATCCTTAGCTCAAGTGGTTAAGGTGAGTTACCTTAAGATCTTATTAAAGTATGTTGGGGTCTTGGGTTTAAGTCTCATATGTGACAGAAATAAAGGGCAGTCTCACGTTAAGGACTAATGGGTACTAACTGATTTACGAGCTTTTCTTCGGGAACATGTCATCTTGGTGCCCCAAGGCTTCGTACTTGGTTGATGGAGATGATCGGATGGACCGATCACCTGTTAGTGATCCAATTAGTTAATAATATTTATGTTATTTATACAAAACATTTAATGTTCTAGTAATTCAGAGAGTGAAGACTAATTTGATGCTGGTGAGTTTCATCTTTCATAGTTAACTATGCCGTTATAATTACTAAGGGCGGGGGCATATGCCTTGTGTGGCCACAACGAACCTCGGTGCCGCCCGACACCACCAACGCCACCTCCTTCGTGTCGCAAAATCTCACTTTCACGGCATGTACTAACTGTGACTGTCACCACCCGCACACACAATACGATCGTGGCTTATATGTGTGATGTAGTGTAACATGATAAATTTTTATTGGTGGATGGTTGTGATGATCCATAGAGCACTTACATCCCACCCCTTATATTCATCTCTATAATTACATTAAAATTACTATTTTTTTCTCTCTACTTTTTAAATAAATAATACTTTTTTTACATATTTATCATTATTTTTATCTTTTATCCATTCACAACCACTTACAAATATTTAAATATGTTATAGAGGAAATTGGAGAAATTGTCCCTATAGTTTGACCAGATTACATGTTTGCTCTCCAGACTTTGAAAATTGTAAAGTTAGTCTAAACTTTTGTATAGTTATTGCAAATTTAGTTCTCAAATTATAAAAATTACAAAGTTAGTATAAACTTTTATGTGAGCGCTACACTTTTGGTCCCTAAAGTTAAATTTAAAAGTTAATTCATACGTTTATGTGAACGTTGCACTTTTGGACTAAATTTAAAAGATAGCGATGAGGCATGTGATGGAGAAGTAAAATTATATTTTTTTCCTTATGTTTTTCTCATAATTTTAATATGAGGATAAAATGATAAAGTTGATGTGAAATGCTAGGTCTTCTTTTATATCGAGGGTGAATTACCCTCAAAATTTTCAGTTGTAAATGTTCTTAGTAAAAGTATTTTTTTATGGTTTAAGCGATTGATCGAATTACATGCGGATCTTTATATATTTTTTTTATTTTGAATATTTGTATTTTGTTGTTCATCATGTGTTGATGATGATCAGCATCGGGTAGTTAGAGCCGTAAAAAAGAACTTGTTGATTTTGTTTATTAACACATAATATACGAGAAACGTGAACTCCGCATATTTATTCGGTTTAGAGAAACATAATAAACTAGTAATACTGATATGAGGCTCGTGAGTTCATCTCCGATAGTTAACTCCGCACTTGTAATGACTTTGTAGATCGATAGAGTGAAATCTATTTAAAATAGCTTTGTGTTCGTAGAACATCTCAACCAATATAATTTTTTGTTTGATTGATTCTTGCGGCTCTAGATACCGGTTTGTATTCTTTTATGAATATTTAACATCTATTTTACATTTTATCGTAATTTATTTTGTTCGAAAGTTGTTGCATGCTTTCGTAAAATAAAGTTATTATTCTTATTCTTTTATAAAATTAAAAAAAAATCGATAATTTTCCTTACCTTTATGTTCTCCTATAAATGGAGCATATCTATTTTCAAGTTGATGCAACATGTTAAGATGTTGACGTGTTAATAAAAAAATGTTAAAAGAAAACGATAATTGATTTCACTTGTTGAAGGAAGATATACTACAAATAAAAATAGTAGAAAGGGGTATGTTCAACGTTACCCGGTCCATAAGAGTATTCAGAAAGTTTACATCCATTAGAGTATTTACAAATTTTAACTCAATCAAAATTTTCTTTTTATTAATTCATCGAGTTCTATTAAGGCGAGTATTTTCATAGTTTTGTCCCCATACAACTTATGATAACAAAAATTGGTTATAACTTTCAGTAAGCCTGCCTAACTACCAAAATTGATTCATGTATCTTTAACCAATGATTTCGAGACTGGATCGGACCGAAAGGTCCTACCGGAAATCGGTGGGTGGACCAAACTGGTTCAGACCAGTTCGTTTTGGAGCGGTTGGATCGGCCGGTCCATCCCGAACCGGCCGTCGGACCGAGAACCGAACCAGTGGGCGGACTGGATTTTCTTTATTTTTTTTATTTTAATGGGTAAAAACAAGGGTTGAACAATAAATAAGTATATTGAAATAAGAAAACTGTTAAGTTTTATATATGATTAAAATACACACTTAAACTACTTATATTAAATTATATGTATAACTATATATAATTATACGTCATCCGGTTATTAAATCCGGTCCGACCGGTCCAACCACCAAACCAGTAAGATATCCGGTTCAACGTCCGATCCGGTTCTAAAAACATTGTCTGTAAAAACTCATTTTTCAAGTGACTTTATTTAATATATCATATATTAAATTAATATTTTATGTATTACACGAGTATAAATTAATAAAATAATAAATACTTAGTAACGAAAACTTATTAATCATAAAACAAATTTTGAAATAAGATATGATCAAAATTACATATGTGTAAATACTATAAGTAATAAAACAATTATATTTTAAACTTTAATTTTTAATTTCTGTTTGTTTTCATAAATAAAAATTTAAAAACGTTGTTCCCAAATAAATGTCATTAGAAAATGTCAATTTTAAAAATTCTCTTATTATAACTTAGAGTTTCAACTATTTTAGTTTATAAAAAATTATATTTTAAAAAAATGATTTTAAAATATTCGTATTTTTAAATAAAGTTTGATACTTTTCACTACAAGGAAACGGGTTTTTAGGGGCGACAAAAGTCGCCACTAAAAACCCATATGTTGCCGCTATTACCTTTAGCGGCGACCTGTCGCCGCTAATAGGTCGCCGCTAATAAAACGTCGCTAATGCTCAAAAATTCGCCGCTAATGGGTCGCCGTTAATTGCGTCGCCGCTAATGCTATGTCGCCGCTAATGGGTCGCCCCTAATGGGTGCAAGCCTGACGAAGAATGTGTCGCCCCTAATACATATATGTGTCGCCCCTAATACCCCTGTCCATCTATTATAGCTTCGTGTTGTATTTTTTAGTTTTCTCATTTTTCCAGTACAAATTTATACATGGCAATCTGCATATTTTCCGTATATTTACTAACTCTAAACACAAATTACCATACATGAACATAATTCCTTAGTTACAAAACATAACGTTTTAGAATTCCGTCTAGGTACATTCTAACCTTCAAACCATACTAAGTCA
>BJCO01002104.1:0-10708 GCA_018326465.1 Flaveria floridana
TTGCTTCTTGCACTTCACAGATTCAGCATCCTTCCCCTTCAGCTTTAGATCCTTTTTCTGAGGAAGTGAGTTGGTACTACACAACTTCTCAAAGTCAGGATTTCCCACTACCTGGAATCCTGCTGAGATGAAAACACCCTTTTGCTTGGTGTCTATTTTCAACTTTGACTCTGCCACTTTCTTAGCATTTCTCCTTGCTGCCTTTGCTCTTCTTTTTCTTTCTTTGGTGGATAAGGGTTGAGTTTAATCAGTGTGGGTTAGATTTTCTATCTTACCCTTCTTAGTAGTGTTTGAACCATCCTTCAACTCAGAAGGCTGAGGGTCAGCAGATGGAACCTCTTGATATTCAGTACCATACCTTGGTTGTTTCACAGACACAAATGAGTGTAGTAGAGCAAATTGATTGGTTCCCAACCCTTTCTTGTTTTGGTAACAATCCTTAGGGTGGAGGGATGATGCAAGGATAGTTTTGAAGTTATGCTCCTAAATGGCATACTTCTGTGCTTAAGCCTCAGCTATTAATAGCTTAGCTTGAGCTTCACTCAGTTTAGAAATTAGATCTTTGATCTGAGTCATGTAGTTAGTGTGTTCATGTTTCAAGACAGAAACTGTCTTCTCTAACTCATCAATTTTCATTTAACCTTTGCAACACAGGCTGGAGGGCAAAGATGCTTATATACCTATGCATCTTCATTGCCATCCATGAGTGCTTGAGCTGGAGTCACATCCCGTACCATGAAGCTCCAATCAACTTCTTGAGGAACTGCTATAGATTGCTGCTCAGTAGTCTTGGTTGTAGCTTTGATTGTAGTAGGATATTGAGTGGCCTGTGGGGCTCCAGGGTTGGATCTTGGAGCCTTGAATTCCCTGGCAAAGTGTCCGAGTTGGCTGTAGTTGTAGCACTTTGCCTTGGTCTTGTCAAACCCAAACTTGCTGTTAGTTGGGTTCTGAGGGAACTGCCTTCCTGTTCTTTTGAAGAACATTTTGGCTCTGTAGATTAAGAGGGCCATCTGGTGGACAATGTCCATGTACTCCACATCATCCAAGCTAAAGCACTTTAGATCATCAAAACAAAATTGAAAGTCATTAGAGTGTTCACAACCTGAGACAAAGACACAGCTATCTTGGAAGGGATTTTGCTGAGCCTGTTGAGACTTGGGTGTTTTAGGGAAAGTGATGTATGGCCTAGAGGATGAATAAGGATGTTAAGAGTAGTTTAGGTATAACTGGGACTGACTGGATCTTGGACCTTTAGTAACATGAAGAGCATTGCTAGTGGAAGGACCAGAAATTATGTTCATTTGATGGCCTTTCTGAGTCTCCGTCTCTACACGGTATCCATCAAGAATACCGAATAGTTCAGTTATTATGAGAGTGTTTAAGTTCTTTGTTCTCTTGATAGAGACACAGTAGAAAGTCCACTCTTAAGGAAGTGCACTCATGAACTTCCTTGTTATGTCTCTTTTCTCAAGAGAAACTCCAATTGACTGAAGTGATAAGATAAGATCCATGTACAGAAATATTGCTGGCTAAGAGTTTCTCCAGTTATATAGGTAAAGTTTTCAAACTGCTATTTCATAGAGTCTTTCTTGGAGTCACTAGAACCAGAGTACATCTGAGTCAAAGCATCAAAGTGTTCCTTTGTTGTCTTGCAGTGCTCAAAGCCTATCATGATGGAGTTTGGTATAGCTGTAAGCAGCATAGTCATGGCTTTGCTGTCGACGTCCATTTTCTTATGGTCTTCATCTGAGTAATCTTCAACATCCTTTTCTATCATGGAACCTTTCCCATCAGGTGATGCAACCTTTGGTTTGTAAGGACCATTAACGATAGATCTCCACATTTGGCTGTCTTGATACTTGATGAAGCCTTCAATCTGCATCCTCCAAGATCTGAAATTTTCAGGAGTGATGATAGGAGCTTTAGTCATCGTTCCCATTTCAAATTTTGGATATTTTTGGTTTGTGGCCATTTTGAGTGAGGTGAGTGTATGAGTGAAAAGTCAAGATGATTTCGGATGGTAAGATCTCACAATCAAGAGCCTGCAAGCTCTGATACCAATTGCAGGATCGTTACAAGTCACTTAATAGAATGTTTCTCTCTTAAAGTCACTTGATTTCACTCAAATTATGAAACAAAATCTTCTAAGAGTTCATAGTAATATATTAAGTAAGCAAGATACAATAATAAGTTTTTCAGGATACTTGTATATATTAATTCTCAACTTAAAGATTACAGGACTCTTACAAGCATGCTCTTATGAGTTTACAATGAGAACTATATATACTACTATCTATAGCCGGTTATACTTGGAAAATCAACTGGAAAATACAACTAGACAAAATACTACAGATGTTAGAAGTATGTAAACTAAGATAAAGTATTATCCTAGTATTAGGTAGTCATGAGAAGTCCATGACTTACCTTTTGTCACAAACTAAGTATGGTAACTTTACTAATCTATGATGGATGAGCAGTGGATAAAGTAAGGTCAAACATACCCGCATGGAAAAGTTCCATGCACTCTGTCAGTGTACCAGTTGACTGACAGATACCTTACTATTTCAACCTTTCACAGTTGTTACTTTCGAAGGTAGGTATACTTCTAAAGACATAAAGTATTCCGAAGGTACTTTGTCTTTGAAAGGAAGAACTCCTTCGAATCAGCTACTTCAGTCTTTGTCTTCTTTATACATCAGAAGAGTAAACTTAGTCTCGGAAGACTAAGTTTCTCTTCAGAAGTTCTTCTTGTCTTGGCTTCAGAAGGTGGTGGACTTGTCTTCGAAAATGCAGCTTTGTCTTTGGAAGTCCTTCATAGACTACACCAAAATCAAGTTAAGTGTTTCCTTTGGTTGCACCAGCCTTATCACTCCCAACATGTTTAATGTTAAATTTGTTCAAATGTGATTGACAACTGTTATTAATCGAATAATAACTCAGATCTACGAATTAAAACAGGTTTAATGCAGATTTGAGTTGATCGGTAAATGGAACAGTACCTAACTGGTCGATATAATAGATTTTAATGATTGCACCAATTTGTTGATCCCAATATTTTTAGTTAGCTGTTGATTAGCTAAATCTGATTTGTGATTTAATTCTTTTGTTCAATAACACGATTGAAAATGAGTTGTATACCCTCGAATTGTATGAACAAACCCTAGAACAATTTATTTCAAAATCAATAGATCTGATGATATAAAAAATTAATCAAACAAAACTGATACTGATAGATCAACTGATCTGAATCAATGAGCAGTTTGCTCTGATACCACCTGTGAATCCGAGGATCGTCAGGGAATTATCAGTTTAGTTGATGACAAACAGTGATCCCAGAATTGTCACTGATTGTTGTTCAATTAATCGACTGATGTAAAGTTGTTTGATAAACACAAACAATGAAGAACAAATCAAACAAATGAAAAGCAGATGAATATAAGGTGAAGAACAAACACAAATATTTCAAAAGTTTTCCATTAATGTTTGAATAATGATTACAATAAACTAAAAATGAATGCTATTGCTATTACTAGGGTTCTAATGCTATATTGATGTGTGTATTGTTGTGAGAGCTTTTGCGACTGCTAAGGTATGATACATAGCAGTCGATAGCAATCTCTCTTTCAAAGTGTGTACCTAAGCCTCGTATTTATAGGCTTAGATATTTACATTAGGGTAATAGTAACTTTCTTATCGAGGTAAGGAAGTTACTCAGAGAATGTCTTGATGTGACGTTCTCTGACTAAAGTGAAGTCGTCCGTAAAAGTTGACTTATGACATCACTTTAGTGTTTGACTTGTTGACTTGATGTACTTCGTGTACATGCAAGTATATTGGTCTTCTGTAGGAGCTTGTCCTTCACAGGAGTTTTGTCTTCCATAGGAGATTGGTCTTCCGCAGGAGACTGGTCTTCCGTAGGAGACTGGTCTTCCGTAGTTGTTTTACTTGTTCATGCATAGCAAGTTGGTCTTCCGCAGGAGCTGCAGTAACTTGACTTGGATGTTCTTCAGTTGTTGTAAAGCTTCCGCAGAAGTTCCACGGAGTCAATACTTGTTTTATTCCAGAAGATCTACGGAGGAACAATTTGTTCATCTGTAGTTGTTGTTCAACACTTAGTGAATTTTCAAGAAATTGACTAAGTCTAATGTTTTTCCTGCAAACATACATATAGAGCAACACATAATGAAAGGGTTAACCTATAAATGTATATTGCATATAAAAGGTGAAAGATGTACAAGAGTTATTACAAGTATTGGTTAAGTACTAAACCTATACAAAAGTTCTAGACCTAACGGAATTTGCCTTCGGAAGATAGACAAGAATGTCTTCCGAGGGTAAATTTCTCTTTGGAAGAATTTATACTTAGAAATTTTGAAAGAAAATTTTTTTGTAATAGGGCTTAGATTGTATAAGGACAACATAAACAAGACACATTTTTAAAAGGTTTTCAAAAAATAGATAGACTAGTCAATGTTAATTATATAATTACTGTGATTAAATATTTAAATCTTTTTTATCAAATGCTTTGTTGAACAAGTCAGCATATTGTTCATTTGAATTAACTTTGACTAAATATCTTGAATGAAATGATACCTGATGTTGATGTGCTTTGTCTTAGAGTGCTTGCCTTGATTCTCTGTGATGGAAATTGCACTCTTGTTTTAAATATTTAAATCTTTGTTCATCAAATGTTTTAGTGAACAAGTTAGCATATTATTCATTTGAATTAACTTTGACTAGTTTGATTAAGTTATTATCATGAATATCTCGAATTAAATGATACCTGATGTTAATGTGCTTTGTCTTAGAGTGCTTGAATGGATTCTCTGTGATGGAAATTGCACTCTTGTTGTCTATGTGGATAGCAGTCTCCATGTAGCTTGCAACAATAATGTATTAAGTTTCAGCAGTTGATGTAGAGGCATATGATTGTTTCTTACATTACCATGAGATGATCCTTCCACTAAGAAATTGATATCCTCCTGATGCGGATTTCTTGTTTATGTTGCAGCCATCGTAGTCACTGTAAGTGTAACCATAGAGATTTAAATGCTTATTCCTAGGATACCAAAGACCTCATTTGGGAGCTCCCTTGAGATATCTTAGAATTCTCTTGATAGCAATTAGGTGAGACACCTTAGGAGCAGCCTGATATCTTGCATAAATGCAAGTTGAAAAAATGATATCAGGTCTGCTTGTAGTAAAATACATCAAAGATCTAACAATTGCCCTATACTAATGCAGATCAGTATCCTCCCCCTCAGAATCAGGACAAAGATTGTGATTTCTGGGTATAGGTGTCTTGGCTGCCTTGCAATCTTTCATCTCAAATCTTTCTAAGATGTCCTTGGCATACTGCTTCACTTGAATACCAAGGAAGAAATCCATCTTTTCCATGGAACTCATCTCAAATTTCTTCTTCATAATGCTTTCAAATTCTTTGGACATTTGGTCATTTGATGAACCAAGTATGATGTCATCAACATAGAATTGTACAAGCAATATGTCCTTCCCATACTTCTTTATGAACAATGTCTTGTCTATGGTGTCTCTGGTATAGCCATGCTTCAGAAGAAATTAAGATAGTGTCTCATACTACAGCCTAGGTGCTTGGTGCAACCCATAGAGAGCTTTATCCAGTTTGCACACATAGTTGGGGTGTTATGGCTCTTCAATTCTAGGTGGATGACACACATAGACTTCTTTATCGATGTTCCCAAACAAGAAGGCACATATGACATCAAGTTGAAAGACTGTGAAGTTCTTGGATGCTGTAAAACCAGGGAAGATTCTCACAGCCTCAAGTCTTACAACAGGTGTAAAGACATCAGTGTAATCTATGCCTTCCTCTTATGTGTATTGTTAAACCACAAGTCTTGTTTTTTTCTTTATGATCAAACCTTCATTGTCCTTTTTGTTTCTGAACACCCACTTCGTGCCAATGGGGACTTGACCAAGTGGTAGCGGACATAGGTTCCATACCTTTTGTCCCTTAAATTGAAGCAACTCCTCTTGCATTGATTAAACCCAATTATTGTCCTTTAGAGCTTCTTTCACCTTCTTTGGTTCTATTTGAGAAAGAAAGCTTGAGTACAAGCAAACATTCCTATTATGGGTTTGTTTTCTTGTTCTTACACCTTCTAATACATCCCCAATGATGTTCTCAGCTGGATGAGTGTTGTGTATCCTAAGCCTAGGAATCATATTTAGTTGCATAGATAGATTCACGTTCGAGAAGTTTTGCTTGGGATTTTGAATAGCATTTCCAGCTGATGTCTCACACTCATTCAATAAGGACTGATTGAATGATGAGTGGCAACATCAATGATATTTTACTATGAAGAAGCATCAACAATTGCATGTTCCTCCATATTACTGTCTTCATCAGCTTGGTGTTGAGTGCTAGAGTTGTCAGCTGATAAGTTTTATGGCTCAATTTGCTAATAACTTGTTAAAGCCATACTATTTCCTGAGATGTTCAAGCTTTCAGGACATCCAGTAGTGGTAGCTTGATCTTCATGATTTCTTGGAGAACTTGGAATAGGACTACGTAACTCAAACAGTTGATCATCATATGAGTCATTTTGAGTTCATGTTCTAGCTAAAACATTTTCAAAAGATGGTTTTGGAAATAATTCTAAGTCAAAAATATGGTCAGGGTCATCCCTCTTAACACAAGGAGTGTGCCCATTTACAACAATGTTGGATGATTCCTCAAATTGTTGATTTGATATTATACACTTTATAAGCAATGGAGTTTGTGAAATATCCAACAAAGATAGCATCATCCGACTTTTCAGCAAATTTTGCCAAATTGTCTTTTGTGTTAAGTATGGTAAACATGCTGCCAAATGACCTAAGAAAGCCAATGAACAATGGCCTCTCGTTCCATAACTCATAAGGGGTTTTTCCATGGGGCTTAAAAATGAGAACTCTGTTCTGCATATAGCATGCAGTGCTCACCGCCTCTACCTAGAAAGTTAGAGGCAGCTTTGAATCAACTACATAGTTCTTGCAGTCTCAATACTGTCATGTTCCTCCTCTGTAATGCCTGGAAATTTTGTCAAGTAAAAGGCAAGAAAAACAAATAAGAAAGAGAATAAAAGAAAGATATATTGTAAAAAAGAGAAAGGAGGCCAAAATGGAGGGGTGCAAAGTGTAAATAAGACAAAATAATTTTATTACTTTGTTTAAAGTGGGTATGGCTGCCACATCTCCTGTATTTCTTAACTGCTCAACATTTTTAGAGAGAGAAAGCAGAAGAGCTTCGATTCTAGAGAGAGAAAACAACTGAATTCATATAAGGTAAGCAACTTTACTGTAATTGGGTTAGTTTTTATGGATTTTTGGCCATAAAACCGGTTTCTACATGTTCTCATGTGTATTTATGTGTTCGGGTATGTGTTTTTGGACATGTCTAGGTGTTAGAAACTTTTGATAAATTCAAGTTGGAGAGTTTAAGACTTGAAAGCAGTTAAGGTGAGTTTCTAGACCCCATATTTAGTATGTTTTTAAAGATTTTAGGGCTAAAAATACATGTAAAACATTTTTAAAACCTTTATGTGTATGATCGTATGTATATATGCTTGCATGTTGGTATGTTAGGGTTGTGCATGCTATGTTAAGGCTTAGAATGGTAGTGAGATGCTTAGAATATGTTAAGATGTGGTTTGGGACTGAAAAATATATTAGAATTGTATGAGTTGGTGTTCATGCGCCCAACCAGGGCCCATGCGCCTAGTTATTTTCCTTAGAAAAGTTTTAAGTAGGATCATGTGCCCAATCAGTAGTTCATGCACCTGAAAATATGACTTAGAAAGTCTAAGTATATGATGATGCACCCAAACAGTAGTTCATGCGCCTAAGTTTTTGCTGAAACACTCAAGTATAGGGGGGATGCGCCCCAATAGTACATATGCGCTCAAGATTTTGCTCAGGTGCCTGTGTAGGCTCATGCGCCTGAACAGTACATGCACCCAAGTAAGAAACGGCTAAGTATGGGGCTATGCGCCCTAATAGGGATAAAACGCCAGAACAGTCCTCATGCGCCTGCATAGTGCTAAAGTGCCCAACACTTAGAAAAATTTTCTGAATTTATGAGTAATCAGGTTTTAGGGTTTTGACCCTACTTTGACCTAAGGGTTATATATGCCTATTATATGTATGATTATGCTTTGTTCTTATGTTCCTTATGTATATTGATGTATGACCTAATGTGGTGTGTTAATGATTATAAACGTAAAGTATTATCATTAAAGAAAGAGATAAGATTAATGATAATGAAGTGGAACATAAAGAATGAAAGAAAGAAAAGGCTTGCAAGCAAAATGAAAGGAGGACCATAAATCTTTAAGAGTTGTTAGCTCAAATGTGTGTTTTATAGCGTGCGATTTTGGCTAACCCATGGGGGTTCACACAGGGGGACCAGTCTTGGTAACTGATCCATAGTATGAAACAGGATACTTGTCATTCAACCCCGGGTTTTGCGCCAAGATATGATATGGGCTTTATGCCAGATAGAAATAAGGCTTTGTGCCTGGAATGGTGGCTTCGGCCCACGGTCTTTGTGCCAATTAGTAATGAGGCTTTGTGCCCGGAATGGTGGCTTCAGGCCATGATAGGGGAAAAGCTTGACAGGATCTAGAATCAGTATGAAACGAGCGAAACGATAATGTACGAAACGAACGATAAAGTACGAAACGAACGAAATGATAAAGTACGAAACGAACGAATACGCGTGATAAAGAATGATGAATAAGGTTATACTTTGGTGTATGGATAATGAATGATCAGGTGCGAAAGTAAAGAAAGTATTTTTATGAAAAGTGTATTTTCATATACTAAATGTATAAAGTATTTTAATACGTTAAAACTAGAGCTCACTCAGCAACGCTGATTTTTATGCATTTTTAGTTGGCAGGTAATAGTTGCTAAGGATGGCATAGGGAGGCTACTCGGCGGGGAAAGACTGGCATCCATTCACGCTTATTATTATTGTTGTTTTGTAATGCAACAAAAGGATGCTTTCTTTTGTAGTTTAACGATGTTGTGTTGCATAACAACAGTAATTATCAATAAAATGAATGGTTTTTGTTAATGACTTCCGCTACAATGTTTTATCAAATATATAGTATTATGTATGTTTAGTGCTATGAATAACCAACTGTGAGGTCTCTGGGAACGGGGACTTACATCCTCTCAGCAACATCATTTTGTTAAGGAGTTCTATGAGCACTGTATTGTCTAGCAATCCTATTTGAGTTACAAAATGAGTCAAGAACTTGATTCTAAACTCAGTCCCTTGATCACTTCTAATGATTTTTACCTCGTGATCAATTTGATTTCCAATTTTCAGAATAAAAGATTTTATTGTTTTAGTAGTTTAATCTTTAGTTCTTAAGAAGAATACCCATATAAATCTTGTAAAATCATCAACAATCACAAGGCAATATGATTTCCTTTCAATTCTCATTATACTTGTGGGACCAAATAGATCCATATCTAATAAGTGTAATGGAGTGGTGATAGAGTTAGCTTCTTTGGATTTATGAGATACCTTGTGTTGCATCTCCTTCAGAAAAGCAACACAGTTATGTTTACAGAAAAATTCCTTGTTAAGCACACCATGTACCAAGTTATTTTCAACTAATTTGTTCATGGTTTTAAAATTAACATGTCACATTCTTTTATGCCATAGAGTTGACTAATCACTATTAGCTTTCGAAAGAAAGCATGATACTTTACCCAGTAGGGAAGCATTGTTCTATCAAGCTTGTACATATCTCTTCTCCTGGGAGATCTAAGAAGCACCAATTCCTGAGAAATTGTCATCCCGGGTTTAAGGATAATGCACTCATGTTCTATGAAAAGCATCTGGTGCTTTTGATCACAGAATTAAGAAATACTTAAGAGAATGTGTTCAAGCTATTTGATAAAGTTTACTTTGTCAACTTTTAACTTACCATTGGATACACTACCTTTATCAGATATGTATTCTCTGGCTTCACCTCCAAACTAAACAGGACCTCTATCAAAATGTTCAAATTGTTTAACGAGATCTATTCCGTGTCATCTGCCTGGAGCATCTACTCTCCACAATCCATATATTTCCATTTCTGTCATATGGATGTCCCTGCATATAAGGTGAAATGATTAGTTACTATTGGAAACCCAAGCCTTATTGGTCTTGGGCTTTTCCAATGTAATAATTAAACCAAAATGCATGCATGGGAGTTCAATTATGGTTTGTGAAGAAGAGATTTGGGCTATAGCATCTTTCCTGATCTTCCATTCCATTATTTGGTTGATCAGTGTAGATGAGCCTGTGGAGCCTTAAGCAGCATGACTTGCTTCCGAGGCTTCTTTCTTCTCAGAAGAAGTTGTCACCACCTGTTCTTTCAAAGCGGTCTGTTGGATTCTGTATGCCCAAGACACATAGAACATTGATGTGGTTAGTACGTAGTGATCCAAGTCGGGTCATACCCAATAACAAGCTTAGGAAACACCAACTAATATTTAATTGATGATATGATCATGCAATTAAATAATTACACCAATTTAGAAAAGGGTTTCTAAATAATATATATATGTGAGAAAGAACAAACTATGGGGATATTTTGTTCAATGACATTATTTGTTATGTTGTTTAAATTAGTTAAGCAACATCAAATAATAAAAGTGTGTGTGCATATTATATATATAATTAAAT
>BJCO01002105.1:0-10419 GCA_018326465.1 Flaveria floridana
GTCACAAGCACTTACAGGAAATCATACTAGAGCTGTAAGAAGCACACAATGATTTTGACTGTCGAGAGTTATAGCCACAATTTTGGCAACTTTGAGAACCACTGGCGTCGGGGGTCGAACCACCCTTGTTTGCTTGTCTAGTTCTTAGTTGTTTTTATTTGCTATTTTTAGGTAATTTTTGCAAATTTTATAAACATTTCTGTTATTTGTTTCTTAGGTTTAATTTGTTTATTGCTTGCTTTAGCATAAATTTCAATTAATTATTTTTATTTTATTTTAGTTATTTTTTTCGTTTATTTTTATCAGTATATGCACAATATCCGGCAGACCCGATCTGCAGGATCTGCCAAGTTCGAAAGACTTTCTGACCTAGAGCAATTGTTTCGTAGGAGGCATATTGCAGCTGAAGAGATGGCACAACCACAACCCCGAAAGACTTTTTCTGATTACGCGAAACCTGCTACTGGAGGCGTGCGAGCACCTATGGTACCACAGTCATCGAGGCAAAGAATTTCAAGATCCCTTCTCATGTGATGACCACCATTGCCACGCCTATCCAAATCCATGGTCTTTCTCACGAAAATCCACACACGCATATTAACCGCTTTCAGCGTGTCTACGACACGTTCAAAATCAATGGTGTGACTGACGATGCGCGTCTGACGCGTTTGTTTTCCGTCTTTCCGGCAGACAAAGCCGGCACCTGGCTTGAATCTTTGCCACCTGGCTCTATCACCACCTGGGATAAATACTTCCCTCCTTCCAAATCTGCCCATCACAAAAGCCTTATTCATTCTTTCAAACAGAAGTTGGGAGAGTCATTTCATGATGCATGGGAGAGGTTCAAAGGTCTCTATAATGATTGTCCATATCACGGTATTGAAGATTGTTAGCTGGCTGAGAAGTTCTACATCGGTTGTGATTACATCTACAGAGAGAGATTAAACATTGCCTTGGGAGGAAGCATGTTCAACACCAAAACACTCGAGGAGTGTTTGGAGCTTTTTGAGGATTTGGCCATGTCCAGCTATCAGGATCTAGCTGAGGGATCACACAGGGGCGTGTTGCAGGTGGACTCTAGCACAACTTTAGCAGCACAGGTGGAGGCCCTATCTAGGATCGTCAAAGATCTACAGTTGAAGACAGACAGGGTGTCTGAGATCTGTAGAGGTTAACATAACACGGCTGATTGCACGGTTAATCAGGAAAAAGCGGATTTCATGGGGAATCAACCTAGCAGGAGCTTCTTCGTGAATAATCAGGGTTGGAAGAGAGATCAAGGCTCAAGCTGGAGAGGACAGCAGAATCAAGGACCGTATAAGAGCTATGCACAGCCCAGCAGTGAGAAGAAGACACCTAGCATCGAGTCTATGCTTGCACAGTTCTTAGAGAAGGATGAGAGGCATCATGAGCAGATTCATGCTAAGTTCCAGGAGCAAGGCACGATGATTCAGAATCAGGGAGCAGCACTGCAGAATTTGGAGCATCATGATGGTCAGATAGCTGAGATCCTTTCTAGCAGGAAGGAAGGTACCCTATCGAGCTCCACTAACATGAGTCCTAATGGGTTCGTGAAGGCAGTCACTACTAGGAGCAATCAGGGTGGAGTGGTGGTTTCACCACTTGCGCCTGAAGATGAGCCTGTGGATGAAGTAATTTAGATGGAGGTGAACCCTGGCCAGGTGCAACAGAGGCTGCGCCCAGCAAGTACAGCACAGCCAGAGGTCACTCCCCAGAGGGAGCCAACACCAGTTTATAGGCCCCCTACACCGTATCCAGCTCGCTTGAGGACGAGCAAGGATGATGAGCAGTACAAGAAGTTCCTCGACATACTTCGTCAGATTCACATCAATATTCCTTTCGTCGAGGCACTTTCGAACATGCCTAAATATGCGAAGTACCTCAAGGACATGCTATCTAACAAGCCAAAACTTGAAGCATTGTCTACTGTGGTACTCAATGAGGAGTGTTCTGCGGTTTTAAAGCCAAATCTACCTCAGAAGATGATGGATCCTGGTGGCTTTACCATTCCATGTGTTATTGGAGGTATGACTGAAGAATGCCCTCACAGATCTAGGTGCTAGCATCAATCTGATGCCGTATTCTATTTATCTGAAGCTATGCCTTGAGGAGCCCGCACCCACCGGGATTAGTATCCAGCTTGCGGATAGATCTGTGAAGTACCCACGCGGGATTGTGGAGAACATGTTGGTGAGGGTCGACAAATTCATCTTTTCAGTGGATTTTGTCATTCTTTATATGGACGAGGATGATCACATTCCTTTGATTGGGTCGTCCTTCTTAGCTACCGCGCATGCGTTGATCGACGTGTACAGCGGTAAGCTGACCCTCAGTGTGGATGATGAGCGAGTTACCTTTGATGTTAATCGAGCCATAAAGCATTCGAGCGGTCAGGATGACACTTTATATTTTCTGGATACTATGATGTCTCATGTCGGAGAGTTCTTGAGCGACATTTACGGGATTGATGCGTCCGATGTTCAGATATTAGATCAGCAGGAGCCGGAGAGAGACTGTATGACAGTTGCAGTAGAGGAGGTTGCGAGTGCTGATGTAGTGGATCATACCGCAGTTGCTGAGGGGTTTGAGGAGATTGAGAGGTTGGAGTGCAAGGAGAAGCCGTCTATTGAGAGCCCACCATAATCATTGGAGCTGAAGGAGCTCCCATCTCATTTGTAGTATGTTTTCTTAGATGAGGAGAGGCGGTTGCCTGTGACTATCGCTTCTATTTGGCTGTTGAGCAGAGAACTAAGCTACTTCGTGTGTTGAAGGCACACAAGCGGGCGATTGCATGGAAGCTGATGGATATAAAGGGTATTAACCTTTCTTTCTGCATGCATAAGATTCTGATGGAGGAGGACTACAAGCCGAAGGCGCAGGGACAACGTAGATTGAACCTGAAGATGCAAGAAGTTGTGAAGAAGGAAGTTCTGAAGCTATTTGATGCAGGCTTGATCTACACGATCTCTGATTAACTGTGGGTGAGTCCTGTTCAGGTTGTCATTAAGAAGGGGGGCATGAGAGCGGTGACTAATGAGCTGATCCATACTAGGACAGTCACCGGTTGGCGTGTGTGTATCGACTATCGCAAGTTGAATGACGCTACAAGCAAGGACCACTTTCTGTTGCCTTTCATCGATCAGATGCTAGAGCATTTGGCAGGCCAGTAGTATTACTGCTTTCTGGATGGTTTCTCTACGTATTTCCAGATACCGATCACGCCAACTTATCAGGAGAAGACCATATTCACATGCCCCTACGACACTTTTGCCTACCGTCGCATGCCCTTCGGGTTATGCAACGCTCCAGCTACATTTTAGATATGTATGGTCGCGATTTTCCATGACATGATCGAGGATTTAATGGAAATATTTATGGATGACTTTTCTATATTCGGTCGCTCGTTTGATCATTGTCTTAGGAATTTAAAAAGGATGTTAGCTAGATGCGAGGAGACGAATCTGATGCTGAACTAGGAGAAATGCCATTTCATGGTAAGAGAAGGCATGGTTTTAGGTCACAGAGTGTCTCAGGCAGGTATTGAGGTGGATAGAGCTAAAGTGGAGACGATCTCGAGACCCCCTCCACCCACGAGTGTGAAGGCCATTCGTAGCTTCTTAGGTCACATGGGTTTTTACAGATGCTTCATACGCGATTTCTCTAAAATCGCACGACCGATGACCTAGATGCTTGAGAAGGATGTGCCTTTCTTGTTCTCTAAGGATTGCGTTAGAACTTTTGAATTGCTAAAGGAAAAGCTAGTAAACGCACCTATTATGGTTGCCCCCGATTAGGCTGTACCTTTTGAGTTGATGTGTGATGCGAGTGACTTCGCAGTGGGGCGGTCTTGGGACAGCGGAAGGATAAGCACTTCCATCCGATCTATTATGCGAGCCGGACTTTGAATGACGCACAGGAGCATTGTGTACTGAGAAAGAACTGTTGGTAGTGGTCTTTGCGTTTGATAAGTTTTGGTCATATCAAACAGGATGCAAAACCGCGTCTTATTCGGTGGATTCTGCTACTTTAGGAGTTTAATATCGAGATTAGAGATAAGAAGGGAGCAGAGAATGTAGTAGCTGATCACTTGTCACGCTTAGAGAATGCAGATGGTGGAGCCAAAGGAGTTTAGATCGATGACAAGTTCCCAACTGAGAGTTTGATGCGCGTCTGCGTGCGTGAGGATGACTGCCCATGGTTCGCGGATTTCACTAATTACTTTTGAATGGGACGTAAGAACCAGACTTGACTTATCAGTAGCGAAAGAAATTCTTCGCTGATGTTAAGCATTACATTGGGGACGATCCGTATCTTTATCGGGTTGGTGCTGATCAGGTGATTAGTAGATGTGTTCTTGAGAGTGAGTTTGAAAGCATACTACGTGCGTCACATAAGGGACCGACTGGTGGACACAATGCTGTATGTTATACAGTCAAGAGGGTTTTTAATAGTGGTTTCTACTGGCCGACGATTCATCGGGATGCTCAGGAGTTAATCAGGCGATATGATGCATGTTAGAGGAGTGGAAACGTCTCTCGCCGCCATGCGATGCCCCAGAATCCTATTCAGGATGTTGAGGTTTTTGATGTCTGGGGCATCTACTTCATGGGCCCATTCCCCGCTTCTCGTGGGAACAGGTTCATCTTGGTGGCTGTGGATTACGTGTCCAAGTGGGTTGAGGATGAAGCTCTTCCCACTAATGATGCGCGAGTGGTAGTGAGATTCCTACGGAGGCTATTGGTGAGATTCGGAGTGCCTAAGGCACTAATCAGTGATCGGGGGACACATTTCTACAGTGCTCAGATGGAGAAGCAATTCAGCGATATGGGATAACTCATAGAACTGCAACTGCTTACCACCCGAAGACGAGCGAGCAAGTGGAGGTGAGTAATGGAGGGATCAAGCGAGTACTGGAGAAGACGGGGGCATTAACAGGAAGGAATGGTCAGATAAGCTAGATGACGCGCTCTGGGCGTTTAGGACTGCATACCTGACTTCCACAGGTACTACGCCATTCCGGATGGTTTTTGGGAAGGCGTGTTACTTACCGGTCGAGTTAGAGCATTGCGCATACTGGGCACTTCAGACAGTTAATCTAGACAAGCCTAAGGCAGCACGACATCGGATGCTTGAGTTGCATAGTTTGAAGGAGTTTCATGATCATGCATACGTGCGTTCTTATGACTACAAGTTGCGTAGCAAGGAGCTACATGATCGTCACATTCGTCAAGATAGAAAATTTAAAGTTGGTGATCGAGTGCTTTTGTTCAATTCTCGTCTGAGGTTGTTTCCCGGGAAATTGAGATCATCATGGTCGGGACCGTTCACAGTTACAAATGTTCATCCATATGGTACGGTCGAAATAGCTGGGAATGATGGCGAGAGGTTCAAAGTCAATTGATATCGCCTGAAGCATTACATAGGCGGATCAGAGGAGCAAAGAGTTCTCGAGGTGTTACACCTCGACCCGCTTCATGAATAAGTGTGGGGATGAGTCGGGTTGAGGACTCGTTAAACTTAGCACTACCAGGAGGCAGCCCAGAGTGTACGGTTTGATTTCTTTACTTTCCTTTTGAATTTTCAATCATTAGTAGTTTTTCTTTTAATTTTCATGTTTATTTTTATTTCCAACCGTCTGTTGAGTGTTTCAGGAATCTGAGCCCGAGGAATCATTGTATGCACGTCCAGGTACGTAATCCTATTTTTTCGGAATTTTTGGTGCCCCGATTTAAAAATTGGGAGGTGTTTTGGTCGGTGTAGGGCAAAATAGAAAAATTCCCTGTCTACACAGACCTGCGGCCCGCAGGAACATGTCCTGCGGTGCGCAGGCCATTAGTAAGACCTCTGCGGTCCGCTTGAGTTACTTCTGCGGTCCGTAGGACCTTGCGGCTGAGAACTTAACAGGGGTTAAAACCCCTGTTCGACCTAAAACCCCCTTTTCACCACCTCTCCCGACCACCACCACCACCCCTCGGCCGCTCACCACCATCATTACACCCTCATCTCCACCTTTCCCCCCCTACCCGAAACCCCCATTTCCATCACTCTTCGCCACCACCGTCATGCACCTCACCGGAGCCGAACCAAAACCACCACATTTCGGCTACATTGTGTACCCTACACTCGTCAACGGTTCGTTCCCATGTCTTTTATACGATTTCATATCAATATGTCAATCTTTGTTCAAGTTTCTTTCTAGGTTTTCTTTTTATCTTTGTAAATTTGGGATTAGAATTATCTTAGGTTGCACATTCTACTGATTGTTGTTAGGTTTGAGTTTATTGAGACACACTTATGCAGGACTAGTGACAACTTTGAGTCCTTGCAAGCTGCTAGTCGATTATTCCTGATTCAGTGACCTCCTGCGGTCCGCAGGAGATCCTCCTGCGGTCCACAGGAGGTCACAGTTTTCCCCATTGTAGTAAATTTTTGGGTTTGTACCTGTTCGGGGGGCTCGTGTCGATTTAAAGTTTTTCTTTCTTAGGCTCAGACATCTGTTTGGGTGAGGTTTAGACATGCCTAGGCGATTAACATTTAGCTCAGCATTGGTAGGAATTGCTTGCTCCTAGATCTTAGCGGTTCCTTTCTTTAGTAGCTCAGGTCAGGATCAGGTTCTCACCTCAATTCTTGGTCTAGGTTTTTGTTCTTCCTTTTTATTTATTCTACGGCCGTCAGTGTCTTATTCTGTTCTTTGTATATCTGACATTTCTGCATGTCTTGTGTTTGGTAGCTTGTGTTTGCAGCAATGTCAGAAGGCGAAAGGCAGCGTCATGTTCGAGGACACACCGGAGGACGGGGACCAGCTCCAGCAGCAGCCCAGCACCAGGAGGACGAGTCACTTCCCATAGTCTTACCAGGCTTATCCTATAGTGGTTCATCTACTGCCGATGTCGAGGAGGACATCCACCAGACCATGGCTGCTCACGATTGCGATCCCGATAGAGCTGAGCCTTATGCACCTGGTCCAGTCCACCCAATGCTCATCTTGACTCCCTGGACCGAGTATTATACTACCTACTTGTGCCTATCCGCGTACGCGCTACTGATCCCGCGGACACTCTGCTGGGACCTACTGCGAGAGTTGGGGGCCGATCAGTGATTGAGAGACTTGTTGGACGACAGATGGATACACGTGCTCACACCGACTACACCCCAGTACCTCGAGCTTACTCTGGATTCATGTCCACCGTTCGGTGGAACATGATATCCTTACAGGACGAGTATGTGGTTCGCTTCAGCCTCGGTCTCCGCCAGTACCATATGACGATCGGGGAGTTCGCTGTGCGTATGGTTCAGCATACCCAGGCAGAGGTTGATGACCTGTCCTTCCATGAGAGATTGAGGGGCATCCTAGGCGGCCAGTCTGACACCGCCCTCACATCCTAGTAGCTGACTACCTTCTAGCCCACCATAGGAGATGGGTGATTCAGCACCGACATTCCTGCGTCTCAAATCCGAGACCCCGCCATCAGACTCATTCATCGTTGCATCTCCTACACACTAATTGGCTAGTTTATTAGGATCGAGAAGGTCACCCAGCAGGATTCGTTCATTTTTACTGCATTCATCAGAGGCAGCCGACCAATCTCGGCACGATCATGGCGTTCTCGATGCAGCATCCCGCCCCCACGGTTCCTGTGCCCGGTTAGCGTTCGGGCCGTACATCTCAGCTCTGGCAAGGAGTTTGGGGGTATTCACCAGATACCCACCATTGGTTTTGTCTATAGGACCGGCCCCTCGACAGTTCACCTATAGAGACCTGTAGTACTTGGAGTGTGTGTCGGTGGATGGCCCGGGGAGGTTCTTGGAGCCTCAGGCCATGGTCGTAGAGCCCCAGGCATAGGGAGTTGACTCTCCGGAGGTTCAGTTTGGCGTGCGTTCTCCCATGCGCGGCAGAGCCCGCGCCCAGCTTCGAGATGCTCCTACACAGCCTACGTTGGAGCAGATACATCAGGAGCAGCTAGCTCAATGCTCCATACTTACGCATTAGGGCGCTAGGATGACCCGGATGGAGAGTATGATGGTCTCCCTTCTCCAGCACTACTACCTAGACGTTCCTCCAGAGATCCCACCGCTGGATGATCACGACGACGAGCCTTAGCCGCTTTTATCATTATCACCCGGTCTCACTGTGCAATTTTGTTATTCGATTTGGTTGTATTTACACTATTCGATATGGTTGTATAGTGAGATAGGATATCTGGACAGACGCTGATTTCTTGTATATTATTTTGTTTCTGTTTATGTATGTTAGTTATGCGTGGTTGTTTAATTCGGCCTTTAAGATAATTTGCAGGATAGATCACTTGCGTTACAGGTTGGATCCCACAGTCTGCGTGTGTGTGTACTTACATGAACACCTCAGTTGCTGCCCCCGGTTCTTTTCTCCCTTTTCTTTGTTTTCTTTTTAAGTTACTTTTATTTTTGCTTTCTTTCTTTCTTGTTTCACGTGCTGCACATTAGGGACAATGTGCATGATAAGTGTGGGGATGCTGAGAACGTGGCCAGGTTTTACGTTTCACTTTTAGTTCATTATCTGCTTATTCTTAGTTATTTTTCATTTCGCTAAAATTTTCAAAAAAAATAAATAAAAAAAATCGGGTAGGCGCGCGTCTGATTTGGGATATGTTGGTAGGTCTAGTTAACTGTGTTAAATTCTCACAAAGTGTTTAATAAATTAACTTTAATAAACATATGGAATCTTGTGGGTGTACAATTGAGGGGAGGCGATTAATCTTAAATGCGTTAACAAAGTTTTAGGGACGCCTTTGCATATTTAAAGACATATTTGTCTTATAATTAATCTCACAGCCCGGCACACCGCTCCACTATTTATGAGAATAAATTCGAGGTGTGGTGGCGCCCTGCTAATCTATCCAAATAAATAAGTGTGTTAATTGCTGAGTTATTAAGACTAGCCTACGTGTCACATGCCGAGTTACAGCTTGGTTGAAACACCACTAGGTCCAAATCTTGAGAAACTTATTAGAAAAAGAACTGCAGCCTACGTGTCATATGCCGAGTTGTAGCTTGGTTGACACACCACTAGGTAAGGTTGAGCTGATATAAATTAGAATACCAATTTCGCATTCCATCTTCCATCAGTGAGTTTAATTATCAGTCTAGATAGGTTTCTGTGTGCAATGGTAGGAAAGTAAATTTAATTAATCTGTATCCTAAATGCTTGAAACGAACCTAAGCGAAATCATAACCTCTCTAAAAGCGTGGGACACATAGATTTAAAATCAAGCACGTGCACATAAAAGAATAACACTGAGTGAGAGTTTGATTTTCCCGTTTATTTTATTTTAATTTCTTGTTAATTCGCGTTTTATTTTCGTAGATTTTAGTTACTTTGCTTCATTTCGTATTTTACAGGTTCACGAGAGCTTACGGGGAGGAAACCGAGCAATTATCGGGCGATCGGGAGTTAAAAGCAAAGAAAAATTTCAATATGTGAAGCTCCTGCGGTCCGCAGGAACCTTCCCTGCGGTGTGCAGGCCAGGTCAACGCGGCCCAGGAACCCTAAAGTTCCTGCGGTCCGCAAGACTTACTCTTGCGGTCCGCAGGAGGTCGCAAAAAAGTCAAAGTTTGTTTCTTTAATAAGTTGAGGTCAGTGTTACGACTGGAGGACGCTTGGACGGCCCTTGGAGAGTTCCAGAAGCATATTGGAGGCGATTTGGAGCAGCTAGGTCGTGGGATTGAATAAAAGAACCTCACTTTTGGCTTTTTACGCGTTTGACCATTCGGTTTCTCTTCGTTTCTCCGTTTCCATTTGTGTTCTTCACTGTTTATTTATGATTTATCATTGTAAATCTGATTTGATTATGATTAGTGGCTAATTGTTCTTTATCTACCTAGATTAGGTGATGGTTGACTTTGTTTGACTTGTTTTTCGGGTTATTTGACTTGTTGATGAATTCTATCTTATAAAGATTGATGATTTATGAGTAATGACGCTGATTTACTTCTGTTGAAATTGATTTGATTCATAATTAGGCTTGTTGTGTATTTTGGTTGACTTACTTGTGTGTTAATTGACTAGAATTGCATGTTAGGATCATTACTTGGTGTTTTGACCTAGATGGATTGATCACCCATAGGAGTTTTATATTTAAAATCAATTTTCAGAAGTTAGCTTATCTTGAGTCTGAGAGGAGAGATATAATTGATTGATCTTGAGTGTTTTTGGTTTGGGTAATGAGTGCATGAGAGTGACTAGTCCTGAAATTAATAACTTTTCTTATCAATTCAAGTCATTAATCATATTCATCAATTTACTTCGTGTGTCTAGTGTTGCTTAGGGTAACCTATTTCACATTGTGCTGTTGAGACTGAGAGGTAAAATAGTTTTCGAGTACGTAGAGTTTCAGGGAATTTTGAGACCGAGAGGTGAGA
>BJCO01002106.1:0-11687 GCA_018326465.1 Flaveria floridana
TCTTATTGACTTAGAACTATGTAAAACCAACATCAAACCTATATAGTTAGTTCATATATGTGAATCACAATCAATATAAATATAACATGACAAAATCAATCACATATAAACATCACAATGCATTTTATATATCATTCAATCATTTCATTAAATTGGATTACATAAGTGTAAGACATGAAAGACTTTTACATTTCAGAACATAAACTAGGTACATGAATATGTATCAACAATCCTTAATGTCCATACTCTGGGAAGAACTCCCAGGTTCTATGATTACTTGGACTTTCTCCCCCTTTTTTGGTAGCATCATCACCTTGCATAGGTGAAAGAATAGGACCAAAGTCTTCTTCCTTATCACCAGCACTATGTTCTTAGCTGCAAGATTTCCCCTGCACCATGACAGCTTCAGTTGAAGTGTTAATGGGCTGAGTTGCTATAGTTGAGGTCTTAATGATGTAATCACTTGCTGAAGTAAGATCCTCATCCATATGGACCTCCTGAATTGTTTAGAGAGATCCACCATAGTACTGGGTGGATGATACAGACTACAATGGGTGAAGCATGAGTATTCATCTCTCCTTAAGCAGGGGTGGAGAAGAGAGACTCATGGTACTCACTAAATCCTATGTCTTCATCATCATAGAATTCTAGGTTGGGAATGGGTTGAAGACTGGGGATGGTAACTTTCCCCTGAAGGTTGTTCATTAGAGTTTTGAGACTCTGAGCGAAGGTTTAAGGCTAGTGGGGTTGTGAGCTCATCAGGCTGAGCATGAGGAACCTCAGCACTGATTCTTGAATTGATGGGAGTGGTTTGCTCCTTAGGGGAAGTGGGAGCTCTATTGTCCACTCCTTTTGCATGGGTGAGGATATAGGGTTCTGCACAAGCTGAGTAGCTTGTGCAGGGGTTCATTTGAATTTTCTAGTGTAGATGATGGTTATTTAAGGCTGTTTGGGTAGTTGAGAAGTAGATGGTATGGGTTCAACACTAGCTGGTACTGCTAGGTTGTCACCTTGAGCAATGAGCTCTAATATTTTTAGGACAAGGGTTGTTTCTATTCTGAGAAGCCCATAGTAGGCTTTCTTATTGTTTTAAAGATGTCAGATTTCAATTGTCCTATTTTTAGAACATTACCTGTTTGCCTTGACTGTAAGCCCAGTCATAGTTAAGAATGTGTTATACATATCTAGAGAACTTGTAATATTCTAAGGAGTCTAAGTTAGCAAGTAAGTTTGTATACACAAACTGAGAATACTTGAACTTGACCCCCTGAATCATCCCATGGACTATGTAGGAAAGGTACTCTGGATTTTGGTCCCATCCTCCATGCTTGTTAGATAGACAATAGATGATTACATAGAAGAGGTACTTCTACTGAGAGGAGACCTTCTCTTTTCTAAAGGTTCTTATGGAGTAGTCACCTTCATAGCCTATCTGCCTGAAGGACTGATTCACAACAGACTTTAGGAAGGAAAAGTCCCCTTCTACATCATCCAGCCTAAGATGAGTGTTAATGGAGGCTGGAGTGATGAAAATTGTCCTCCCTTGCACTGTGGCAGACAGTGCCTTCTCCCATCCATAGTGACCTCTTGGCAGGTCCTCCAAAACTCCAATAGTTGATATTCATAAAGTGGAGGATCTATGGTAAGGGAGGTGAAGTAGTTGGAGGGAGTCAAGAATCGACAAACCTCTGAGAAACCAAGATCTTTCTTAGAGTTCAACGGAGCAACCTGATTTTTTAGTAGTTGCATGTGCAAATGCATGGAAAAATCTGGTTGATTTCTATGATCAAGGTTGGCCATTTATGAGTAGCTTTGTGGTGAAGAAAGATAAGACCAAAGACGGTTTGTGGATGAATTTAGGATAGAGAATTTTACAGATGAAGAGGACAGTGAAAGAGGGAGAACCATTAAGTTTATATATATGAAATGGATTTGAGACAAAGTTAATGTAAAAGGATAAATTTTGAAATTCAGATGTTGGTCCCACCTCTGAAAAAGGCACCCAAAAAGTTAGTTTTCTTGGAAGTCAAAAATTTTCCGAAGGTAATTTATCTTTGGAAGTTTTATAAAAACTTCCGAAGCCAATTTGACTTTGGATGATGTTCCTAAGCCTTGTGGAAAATTTGCTTCGGAAGAAAAATACTTAGAGTATTTTCACTTCTGAGACATATTTGGTTTTGAAAGAGATCAAAACTAAGAAGTTTTATTCATAAGAGAATAAATTTTCCAAGGCTTAATTACTTTCAGAAGAAAATTGTTATTCAAAAACATATAAGTACTTAGAAGCATATTTAAGCTTTGGAAGATATATCAGGATTTCTTCCGAAGGTAAATCTATTATAAATAGTTATTTGATTTGAAGACATAATGTTCTTCCGAAGACAAGTTAATGTCTTCCGAGAGAAAATATATCTAAAATTTCCAAAATTCTAAGAAATATCATTTGAAAAGTTTTCTTTCAAAGTAAGCTGGACTTATGTAGGTGATGATATAGACAACGTAGGACACAAATATTTTTGAAATAATCTTGACTTAAGTTTAAGAAGATCTACTCAAAATTAATCATCTCTATAGCTGATACAAGATATTTAAATCTCTTTTCATCAAAAGCCTTTGTGAACAGATCAATATATTGTTCATTTGTGTTAGCTTTGACTAGTTTTAACAATCCTTCTTCAAAATTATCTCTAATCAAATGATCGATATTGATGTGTTTTGTCCTTGAGCGCTGCACAGGATTCTCTGCGATAGAGATAGCACTATTGTTGTATATATGGATTGGAGTCTCCTTGAATTTGAATCCATAGTCTAGCATCTGATGTCGAATACAAAGTACTTGAGCATAATAACTAGCAGCAGCAATGTATTCAGCTTCAGTAGTTGATGTAGATACACATGATTGTTTCTTGTATTACCATGAGACTATCCTTTCACCAAGGAATTGACATCCCCCAGATGTAAATATAAGGTTTAATATAAAGGCTGATGCAACCAAAACAACCAAAGGCTTCCTACATGCATGCACTCAGTACAAAGGAGTGGTTTCTTGCTATGGGTGTCTTTGCAACATTACATTCAATCTTGTTGAATCTTGTAAGTATGTCTTATACATACTTTGACTGACTTATGAAGATACCACTGTCCCCCTGCTTCATTTGCATTCCAAGAAAGAAATTGAGTTCCCCTATGGAACTTATTTTAAATCTATTCTCCATCAGCTTCTCAAAGTCTCTATGGAGCTTTAGATTAGGTGAACCAAAGATAATATCATCTACATAAACTTGACCAACATCAAGTCATTCACCGTTCCTTTGATGAAGAGTGTTCCATATATAGTACCCCTCTTGTAGCCATGCTGACAAAGATATCGAGATAGTGTCTTATACCATTTCCTTGGAGCTTGGTGCAGCCCCGTAAAGAACTTTATCAAGCTTACAGACATAATTAGGATGATCTGGGTATGCAAAGCCAGGTGGTTGTTTAATATACACATCCTCATCAATCACCCCATATGGAAAAGCACACTTGACATCAAGTTGGTAAACTTTGAAATCCTTGAATGCAGCAAAAGCAAGGAACATCCTAACAGCTTTAAGTCTTGCCACTGGAGCAAAAATATATGTGTAGTCAATTCCATCTTCTTATGTATACCCTTGAACAACTAGTCCAGCCTTATTCTTAATGACAAGTCCTCTATCATCATTCTTGTTTCTAAACACCTATTTGGTACCTATGGTGGCCTTCCTTGGAGGGAGAGGACATAGGTTCTAAACATTTTGTCTTTTGAATTAAAGCAGCTCCTCCTGCATTGTTTCAATCCAACTTCCATCCTTCAAAGTCTCATAAACTTTCTTTAGCTCTATCTGGGATAAGAAGCAAGCGTATAGATAAATATTTTTGTCATGGGTTTGTCCTCTTGTTCTCACCCCTGTGTTAACATATCCAATGATGTTTGTGATGGGGGTGTGACTTTTGCATCTTGATTTCACACCCCGAAAAGCACACCGGAAGGGCATGCGTGTGACGGAGATAACAAAAGTTGGATTATTTCCAACAATTATTAAGCAAACAAATCATCGTATACCAAAAGTAAATGTTATCATGAATAAAGATGTTATTACATTGATCTAAACATACGTCTTAACATAAAATCTTAATTAGTAATAACATAACATTGTATTAAAATATTAATAAGAAATTTTTGAACGGCAGCGGAAAATTGGGTCCCAAAGTGGCATCCAAATTTGATAAGTTTGCCGTTAAAACACTTGTCATTTCCATGCATGCCTAATCACCTGAAAAACATGCCCAAAAGTTTATCAGTAAAAAGTTAGTGAGTTCACAGGTTTATATAAAAAACTATCATAATTTCTTTTTATAAAAGAAATGATTATCCCAAAATAAACCCCTAGATCATCAACGACTAGGTAGGTCCACTGAATATGATTGCAACCAAGAGCCCCATAATCAAACCAAGACACAAAATCCCCCGAATCCTTTCAACTTATATTCCCTGCGTACCAGACTGGTGCAACCCATCCTGAGGGGCGGTTGTCAAACCCAATAGGTCTACTAATATATCATGTGACCATTCAAGGGTTAATAATTATGTAAGAGGGTAGCCGTGCACAAATAATAGAACAACTCAAGGCCATCATAAAGATCACATGATTATTCCATAATCATATCATAAACCCAAAATCGTTATAGCATGTTTTCTCCTAAAATAGTTAAATAAAACGTTACTTAAAATAGGGGCTGTGAAAAACGCACCTTCAAATATGACAAGGAGACGATCTAGCAAAAAGCGAGCCCATAAAATAAATAACCAATTAATGCCCTAAACACAAAAGATCTATTAATTGTCGAGTAATAAGTCTAATACGTAAGTTGTTTACCCAACTCACAGACTTATCACCCGTTGATGACTTTCGGTTTAGTTTAATAATTTATATTATATGTGACAAATATTCATTTATTAAATCAACCATTTGACTCTTAAACAACAATCACATAACATACACAAAATAAACACATGAACGTATATAAAAATATAACGCAAAATTTACAAACAAACAAATAAATAAGTAAATGAATAAATAATTAAATCAGTAAATGAATAAATAAATAAGTAATTATTAATTCATAATAATATTTTATTTAAGATTAATATTAAGATATATTCATATTCTTGTTCTAGTTAAGAAAATTATCCCTTATGTTATTACTTTATAAATATTTCTTTATTTAACACAACTCAACATTTATTAGTCTTTTAATAAAATAATTAAATTTTCATTAATAAAATATATATAAAACTATTTTTTTTCAAGTTTTATTATAAAAATATGCTATATTATGTTTGACCCAAATTTCACTCGTACACTGTAATTTTGACTGGAAACCGCATGGTTTTACACACATAAACCATACATCAACCCATATATATCTTATGACTATTTTATATGTTTAAAAATGACCTTTTTATACAAAAACCTTTTGAAATATTTTGCTAAAAGTCAGTTCCAAAACAGTCCATTATTTTTGACCTGAAATTGTCGTTTTTCGGCTTTTTCGCGCTTGTAAAGTCATCACTGAAGACCTTGCTTGTTATGGGTTTGTTATATACTTAAAAAAATAAGTTTTTAAATTGAAACACTTTATTATTTTCTATCCAAAACCGAACTTGTACAAAAACATTTGTTTTAGACTCGAAAACACCGTTTATAACGCGTTTTTAAACGTAAAACGTTTACAAGATTAAACCCAATCATCAAAACTTTTATTTTCAGTAAAATTTACTAATTTTTAAATTATATTTTATATGTTTTAAAGTTATTTCTCTATATCTTACAAAGATACTTGTCTTGTTAATTAAATTTTATTGAAAGATTCACAAGTGATCATGTCCCATCAACACTTGAGTACCATTAATTTGAACTTGTTTTCATCTTTTCTTTAAATCAATGTGAATAAAAACATCAAAATCTCCAGATCATGATCACCATATACATGGATGGACTGGGTCTGAGAATGAAATTCTCTATTGATGTGACTTCAACAAGGATCGAATATGATAATTGAGTCAATGATTAAATAGCAGAAATACAGAATCAAAGAACATTCAATGCTGAAATAATACTCATAAATTCGTTGTATATTGATTGTTGGTAAACAAGTTACAGTGGGTGCTAGGGTTTTCAATACAGTGAATTGACAACCTTAAAACCTTAAAACTTGAGTACTGAGAATACTTACAATTGAAAACTTACAAAAGTAGGGTATTCTATTCTACTTATAGGCTGACATAAAGTCTGTACAAAATGACTAAACTACCCTAACTAGATATACATCAAAATACTAGCCTAAGTACAAAAAGCTAATTAGCATTTGTGTTTGCTCATCCGCATTAACTAACACGGATGACTTGTACTTCATCAGCATTTCTTCTGTGACTTCAGCATTAAGTTTTTGTTCATCAGCATTGATAATTGCGGATGAGCAAACACTTGTCAGCATTTGTCTTTTGTGCATCCGCATTAGTTAATGCGGAAGAACAAACACCTGTCAACATTTGTTTAGACTGTTCGCATTTGTATATGCGGATGAACAAACACTTCTCAATATTTGTTATTTGGTCATCCGCATACACAAATGTGGATAGCCAATACTTGGTCTCTATGCTTCAGCCGCATATGTTTTTGGACTTATGGGATTTCACCAGCAGAACAACCATCAACCACCTCTTTAATTGACATATATGATCCTTTCAGGGTCCAACAATATTCCCCCTAAGGATTATACAGCCTAAGTACTTAAAGGGTTTGATGGTGGATGAGGTTGTGAAAATTTTGCTGGGTCTTCTGCTGGTGCTTAGACTGATGATGATGGAGCTGGTGGAGGGCCAGCCAAAGATGGATCCAGAATGGCTTTGCTCATGTTGGAGAAGTCTCGGGCTTCAACCATTTTGTCTCTACTCAGCACATGGATCTTCATTTGGCTCATAGTATAAGTAGCTTTAACATGCATTTGCCTTGGAAATATGGGTTCCCACACAGATACTGTGGAAAGTCCATCTCTGTGAATCAATAAAGATCCATCAGCATCAACCTCAAGCTTTACTATATTCCCAAATTAGAAAGGAACTTTCTTCCTCCTTTTTTGTTCCTTCTTTGTATTAATTCTATCATAGACAATCTTCAATATTGTAATGCATTTCAAAAAGGAATATATACAAGCCTCTCCAAGCTTGTTATCTATTTCTCTGAAGTGTCTTATCAAGATGTAGTGGATATATGATTCATCAAGCAATCTTACCTCATATCCATTAAATAGCCTTATCTTCGAGCCTTCTTTGCCTCCCTATTTCCATTCAATTACCAACTCATAAGTTTTCTCATCATAAAAAACATTTGAGATTGGTTTTGTCTTATGAGTACTAGCCACCATCTTCCTTTTCAAAGATTCAGTTGGTTTTATATTCAACTCAGGAAATACCGACTCTTAAGTCCCTTTAGTTTTATTTCTTTTTCTCTAGAGGATTTTGAAAAGTTTTATCTTTCCTTATGCAGATAGCTTTGAGAGATTTGAAGTTATTGGTTCTCTTGGATATCTTCAATATATCTTTAAATTCATATCTCTATACATTGCTTTATGATTGATCAACTCAAGATCCGCTAATTCTTTTAAGTCATGAATTTGCATGGAGTTCACTAGAGCAGTGTACTCTATGAAGAACTGAACTAACCTTGAGATTCTTTTGACCATGAACATGTTCCAGTCAATGTCATACTTCCAGGTAATAATCTTTACATCTACTTTGCCTTCTGGAGCAGACACACCCTTTATCATCTCTAATGTGGTTAACCCTTCTTGAAGTTTCAATTGAGAGGGTTTAATAAACCACTCAAGATTCCTATGAAGCATAGGTGCCAAGACATCATGGTCTTTTATGGTGAGATGGATATCTTGAGCTGATACTCTTGATCTGGGTTTCCTCCCTACAACCTTTTCTTCTAATCTCTTCAGCCTTTCTTTCTTATCATTGATCATCTTGAGGATTGCAGCTCTAAAGGAGTTTGTTTTCATGTTACCTAGTTTTCTTCTTGTAAAACCTTGTTCAGAAAGATATTCCTTCATTTCCCTATCAGTCATGCTATAGGGATCAGGATATTAAGCTTGAGGAGTTTCAGACAGCTGGGTATGGGTTGGAGTGAATGTAACTGGAGACCTGACGGTTTTCTTTTCATACTCAGTCACATAAGTAGGATCAAAAAGTTTGTTCAACTTGTTCACTTCTTCTACCATAGACTCATAGGTCATTCTAAAAACTTCATCTGCATCATAATCGTGATTGATTAAGTACATTCCTTTGATAATCTAATAATCGGTTGAGCCTTTTCAACCATCTCTTCAACTTAAAATTTAGCCTTCACAGGGCTGTCCTTTACCACAGGTTCATTAACCTGGTAACCTCCTTCAATCTCCCCTTCTTCAAGGTTTATAAGTTCACCAATTTTCTTTAGTTGTTCCTCAGTCTTTTCATGTTCTTCAAGAAATTGAGCTACTACATCTAGGCTTCTTGGATCATCTTTCTGTTTCTTTTTAACCGGCTCATCTTCTTCCACAGACCTTTTATCTTTTGCCTTCTTAATCAAATACTTTCTCTTCCTGGAATAAGTGTGAACACGAGATCCAGATAAAGAGGGAATAGATGATTCAACTTCTTTCTTTTCTTTTTCTTGTTCTTTCTGAACAGCTTCTTCGTTTTCTTTTATTTCTTCACATAGTCTTCTAATGAGTTCTTTTTGCTCTTAGATAAGGAGATAGCAGGTACAATCTATAAACTCAATTCTTCCTCCAATGGCACTCGAGAGAGTAAGGAATCATCATTATATGCTCAACTGGATGTCTTGGACCTCTCACAAACTCCCAGAACTCATCATCAATAATGAACTCTCTAGTAGAATAGCTATCCAGCTCTTTTCTCATGTCTCTAAGTTTAGATTCCTCCTCATGGCTTTCTTCAGAATGTTCACTTGAGTACACAACCATTGCCAGACTCTGTTCTTTTCTAAGTGCACTAGATTCTGTTTCCTTCATAGACTCAGTTGCCTTTTGTTTCTTTGTAGGTGGAGAGTTATCATTATTACTATCACTCTTACCTGAGGCACTATTATTTTCTTTTGGTTCTTCTTTATCACTTTTATTATCATTCTCCTTTTCAAAATCATCATCATTATCTTCTTGTTCTTTGGCTATCTCCTCTTTGAACTTGATTAACATATCTAACTCTGAGACTCTTTTTGTTAAAATCTCAATTTGTTTATTAAGATCAGCTATGATATCAGTTTGAACTTCAAGCATGTTTTCTTGTTCTTCCATGGCAAATGTCTATATAGTAACAGTATCCACATGCCCACTGATCTCATCTTTTGCTTGTTTAAGGGCAGATTTAAGTCTGTCTATCTCTTGTCTTTTTCTTTCCTTTTAGACTAATATTTTTATTTAAGTTCCTTGAGTTCTTTTTCTTTCTCATCCAACTCCAGAATTCTATCTTGGATAATACTAGACCTTCTGTCAAGCAATTTCTACATCCTAACCACTTTCACCAATAATTCTGAAATCATCTCATCTTTTTCATCAGTTCGGGTAACTCCTGATTCAGCATAACTTTCTGATTACCTGTCTTAGTTTGAGCTTGTCTCACAGGCATCCTAGTGGTGTGATCCTCCTCATATGAAGATGACTTGGATTCATCTAAAGAGCTGGTAGATTCACCAGACTTAACAGGTTCAGCAGCAGCAGGAGATGAATGAATGGGAGAAATATGCTGATAGTGGACTGGAGATACAGGCAGAGAATGAATGGGAGATGGTATAAAGGGTGATACAATGTCAGCTTCATGAAAAGAAGGCCTAGTGTGAAGATCACCACCTATGTCCATATGTGGTGACACTTGCCTTTGTCATTCTTGAGCTTCTTCAGCATGCTCAGCAACATGTTATTGATTAGGAGCAACTTGTTGTTCTTCTTCATCATCATGCTTATCAACAGGAGTACATCTTCTTCTTGTTCATCAATGGCCTCTTCTGGGTTAATATGTTGTAACATCCATGGAAGCAAGGGAAAGAAAGTCCCACTATAGAGTTCCTGGGAGCTCTTTTCTATTATACTTATAGGTCTTGGCATTGTAATGGGGAATTTCCATAACAGGTCTGATAGGATCAAAATGGATCGATCTATGATGATATTGTAATACAATTCAATCAAAACATACACAAGTAATCAAATCAATGCAAACATATCAGTAAAACTCATAGCTTTTCATTGATAGTAAGCATAGAACATACAAGTGTAGAAAACAGTTACAAGTTCGTTCAACTGACTCTTGTCTCTAGTCTCTAGTCTTTAGTCTGCCTACATAATACATATCCATGCTATTTATACTATCAAGAAAACATAAGGACATCTATTTACACAAACAGTCCCTAAACTATGACAAAACTATACAAAAGACTAATAAAGACTAAATGTTAATCTTTAAGAGGCTTCTATAATACTCCCTAAAGATTGACATTGCCTTCAGTCTTCAAAATCTTCAATCTTCAGTACTTTTTCTTCAAAATCCTTTAATCTTCATTCTTTTCTCCTTTTTCTTCAAAAATATTCTGGTTCTTCTTTAATTTTGAACATTGTTTTTCCCTTATATATTTCTTGCTCTCTTAAGGCTTTAGCAATGGCAGACTTGAACTTGCTTGCTAGAATACTTTGTTCAGGTTTAGATTCATTTATCTTGATCTCCATCTTATTCATCACCTCCAATCTTTCCTTAGACAAACCTGCAATGTCAATGTTAGCATATAATTCATGCGGTTTTGGATGCTCTTTTGAATGAACTTCCAGCACCCCTTTACTTGATATTCTCATAAATTCTATTGCTTTGATATCCTTCTTTACTATGTTCGCATAAGCTAACGCTTTTATCAAGGAAATTCTTTCCATTGCGGCATTCATCACTTTGATAATAGACAAGAAATACCTTTTATCATTCTCCGCCACTTCCGGTACTACTCTTTCAAACTTTTGGATTGATAAAAATGAGATATAACTGGGATGTAAGAGTTTTAATCCGAACACTCCAAATAATGAAATCATGTCATGATTCCAATCATCTAGATCTCGAACTAACTTCAAATTAAACGTATCTGCATTGTAGAACCATCTTAAAATTGGTTTGGACTTTTGAGTTCCTCCAGTCACTTTCAGTCCAGGAGTAGTTACCTTATCAAAATATTGATCACTGAATGCAATAAAAAATTGTTCTTATTCAGCTTGCTTTCCACTATATTTTCTTTTCTTTTTCAACGAATTAAAGTATTCCTTATCTTCTTGATCACACCTAGTTTGCAAAAATGAACTCATTCTTGTCATGACTGTTGATACATGATGTCCCTAGTTTATTGTACTTAAACGTTTATGTCTTGCATTTCTTACATATGTGTAATACAAGGGTATTACTGTAATATGATATATGTTTGGATGTCTATTTACTATTGATTATATTGTATTCTTATAACGTTTATTACTACACGCTTAACTGAACATTATATATAGGTTTGTAGTAGTTATTCATAGTTCTGAGTTAATAATGACTCAGAAATGTGTTTGACTTAGTCTTGTGGTCA
>BJCO01002107.1:0-10307 GCA_018326465.1 Flaveria floridana
TATTAACCTTAGCTAAGTACATTTAGTGTGCCAAATCATAAGAAATTATTAGTTGGTATTAAAAGTAACTTGATTCATTACACTAATTTAGTTAACTATTACCTCTAAACTATAATTGTGATTTGAAGGTTTGTTTAGAAAAGTAGCAATGAAATTAAAATTAGATTGTAAACAAATGATTAAAGAAGGAGCACACCTAGGATTTAAGTTAGTTCAAGCAATGGACACTTTAATTACTACGACTTTGGATTCACATAGTCATGAACCCACAGATCGTTAATTATAACATTGTTAATAAAACTATACTTCTACCAATGACCCTTAGCTCAAGTGGTTAAAGTGAGGTACCTTAATATTTTATAAAAATAGATGGAGGTCTTTGGTTCAGGTCCTAACTGTGACAAAAATAAAATGGGCTTCCAAGTGGGTCAAGAAGTTTTCTCACCTAATGTAAGTTTCTTTCTGAGGGTGGTCTCAATTTTTATAATTGAGTAATGAAGATAATCGGACGGGCCAATGCCCCATCAGTGATTCAATTTCCCGCACAAAAAAGTAAAACTACACTTCTAGTTATGTTGGCCTAATCGATCTTCACAGACTAAGAACACACTTGATATGTTAACTTAGATGTTAACTTAGAATTTTGCAAAAAAACATAAGGACTAGGGGCCTTATCATTATCAATTTGGAATAATGCCTTTTTGATTTCTTCTTTAGTTACAACTCTGATCATATGGTATGCATCAGCATCTGAAATTTATATTTAAAGATAGAATCTCGACATCACTAATGGGTAAAACATTAGCCCTCTTGCCCATCATATTAGAAAAAAAAATAAACTTAACAAAGGCCCCTCCAACTTCACTTAAAATTCTAATCACCCACCTTCAACGAATTTACTTTTGCTTTATTTGATGGATTTTTCTCACTCATTAGTAGAAGACTCTTGTCTATCATTGGGTGCTTTATAAAGGCTTTGATCTTTTCTAACTTCTAAGTACTAGCCTCAACAACCTCCCTACTTTCCAGCTCTCTTTGTTTGATATTACCCTAACACACAGGGTTCCACACTTTATGTCATACAATATATCATAAGGTAGTATGCCAATGGTAGCATGATAACACACGTAGGTGCCACACCTTGAAATACTTAGCCTTATACCTATCTTGCCACACCGGTAGCAACAGATGCGGTCACCCGAGCTCTAGATATTGTTTTCAGTTGATGGGATGAAGATCCTAGAAGAGTCAAACTTTTTGATCTGCCATTGCTGAGGTGGGTTTTAAGTGAACAATTGCTATGAGCATTATCCCATTTATCTTGTTTTCAGATGTAGCGGCTATAGTGCCATGCTTAGGAAAAATACTTTACGCTACCACATGATCAGTAAGTCTATTAGCCAACCGAATGGCTTGCTGAATTGTAAGTTGATCCATCGATGACATTTCCCTGAATCTAAGGGGCAAGTCCCTTAATATATTTCTCAATTAGCTTGTAAGCTGTAGTTACCATTTATGAACAAAGCACAGCCAACTCGTGCGAATAAGTGGTGCACTCTTCAATTTTTGACCCGACCATTTTTAAGTTCTAATATTCACCCTCTACCTTCTGAACTTTGTTCCTCAGGCATTACTCTTCCCTTAGTAACGTCTAGATATCATCCAATGATAAGTTATTAGCAACCTCAAGTCCAAGAGTTTGGACCTGAGAGTTCCACAAGGTGGGTGCTATACCTTCCAAAGTGCTAGAGGTAGTACATAGCAAAAACATGTTCAACTTTTCAATACATCACAGTAGGCCAATAGCTTCCTTAAAACCAATGAAAGAGCTTAAACATTCTGAAAGTACAAACCCCTGGACCTAGATATGCTTGAGAATATATAGTTCAAAAAAATGAGTTGTTATAGGAATAGATCGATATATCCACCAAACATAAAATTATTTCCTTGGTTTTCGGCTTGGTTTTGAGCTGCCTAGTTTCGGGCCTACTCTTAATCCGTTATTTATTTGACCACGTGATCATTAGTGACAACCTGCAATTCTTCTTTGGTGATGATGATTCTGAGTCATCCATGACATTCACTTCTTCAACCGGACATGATTCTTTGCATTCACCATATACATAAAGAGAAAATATCCAACATAAATTATACAAGGTAAACAATCACGCAATCATATAAACACAATAGTTAATATTCAAATAATAATCCTTGATAAAATAAATCGTAAACAGGTAAAACTATTTCAATCAAACCAAAAAAAATTAAAATATATCAGTTGGATGGGAACAATCCTGCCCATCTAGCTTTATATGAAACAAAAATCAAGCGGCATTGTTAGCTGAACACAAAACAGATCCATTAGCATTCTCATCCTCCTTAGGATCTTCTTCAATGTCTTCTTCAACTTCATTATGTGGTGTATTGACTGTTGCGATTAACGCCTCTACCTCTTTGACTCTTAGCTTGGCTAATGCAAGTCTCTGCTCAAAAACCTCATCCCTGGTCTTTAGTTTATCTACCCGAGACATTGAACCATCAAATGTTACATGTCAGTCTTAGTTAGACTGTCTTCAAGTGCCTCCATGCGCTGTCAAGCTATACTCTTGTGCTCTAATATCCCCTATGATCTCAGTGACTACCTCATGCATGTTGCGTACCTCATGATCCATCTGTCACACCCCGATCTGTCACATCCTGGGGGAAGCGTGAAATGCTTAGGTGTGACTTTTGGCTCAGAACACATTGATTACAAAAACATACATTTATAACAGTTAACTAAATATAATCTTTCATTAGATATATATTTTGGGTTACCTCATACATACAAAATTTGTATCTATGAGACTTTTACATATAATTCTCAATAACCCAACATCTAAATATTCATCATAATCACTTCATATAATCTCCCAGTTAGCAATGGACATGAACGTCCATGTAAATGCTGAGATCCACCAAGTCCAAGGTTATCCAAACACATAGCTTCCTTACATATTCAAACCACCTATTGTACAAGTTGAAGGTATACATGAGATTATAAAACATGTTGTTAACCTGAAAAAGCATACTCAAACAGTCAACATAATATTGGTGAGAACATAGGTTTAACCAATGATATAATTGTTCTTAATTGATGCAATATAAATAAGTTCACTGTCATAAATATAAATCACAGAATCAAATAATATAACATGACTATCCCTTATTTGGAAGATGTAGGAAAGCATGTTTCTAAGTAGCGCTATCCATAGTATATGATGGTTTCTTATATGAATTAATGCTTATGTCTTAAGGCAATCAATGATAATAACTTATTAAAATTCTCATTTATATTAGCATCAATAATTAAACACACAATATGCTTTTTCCCTAAAAACTTGTTACTCACCCTAATTCCAGTAATTTGTCAAAGAATTTCCTATAAATTAACTATTTGTTAGAATAAGTACTTATTTCTTTTTATTTTTATTACTTATATTATTAGTTGGGCTTAAATTTCTAAAACAATAGTTATCATTGTCCAAAAATTATCAAAATTTTCAAACAGTCGAATTTTCATATATAAATTATCATATAAAAATTTCAGTTAATATTTCTTCACAGATAATTTCCTAAAATTTTTACAAGATTCTTAATAAATGGAAGAAATAGCTATATATATCTATAAATTCTGAAATTTATACAAATTGTCTTATTCAGTATATCATATTTTATGTAATATTTTTATGATTTTACCTACTGTTTTGCTATTACTTTTGATTTTCTTCTTATTAAGTGTTGTAAAATATGAAACTTTACTATACTAATGAATCAATTCATGAAATTTATTCTGTAACTTTAGTATAATATTATGGTCATGATATAAATTTTTCAGATTTTTATCAAGTCCCAATCTCCTATTTGGTATTTTTCTTTTATTTCCTTAATTTAATCATATAAATTAATATATCCCATATTATTATTTCATATTTTCCATTTTATTATTTCTAATATTTCCTAACAAATGTATAAATTTTATTTCCACAATAACACTTATTTATATATTTAATCAAACCTACTTGAGGTGAAGGAGGAGGCTAGGGTGGATCCTGATGTTATGTCAGGTACATTCCTAGTGAATCAAACTTGTGCCTCTGTGCTTTTTGATTTTGGTGTTAGTAGGAGTTTTATTTTTGCTACTTTCTATGCTAAATTGCCTGATAGGAGTAAAAGGATTGATGATCCCTTCGATGTAGAAATCGTTATTGGTAAGTCTACCAAGATTTCTGATGTGGTAGAGGATTGTGACATAGAGTTAGAAGGCCATAGGTTTTCTGCTAGGTTGTTTGTGATGCCCTTAGGTGGATTTGATGTAGTCCTAGGGATGGATTGGCTAGCAGCCAACGAGGCAAGTATTATGTGTCGTAGGAAGATGATACGACTGGTTACCCCCGACGGAAGTATGGTGACGATTTATGGCGATAGAGTTTGCATGGTCCCGAAAGTGATTTCGATGGTGGTGGCGGAGAAATGCATGAGGCATGGATGTAGTGCCTACTTGGCCTACGTGAAGGATATGGATGTGACAGTGCCACGACTTTCAGACGTGTCGGTTGTGTGTGACTTTCCGAATGTGTTCCCGGAGGATTTATCTAGTATACCACCTGACCGGAAGATCGAATCCCATATTGACCTGATACCCGGTGTGCAACCTGTTGCTAAGGCATCGTTTCGTCTAGCTCCATCTGAGATGAAGGAACTAATGGCTCAGTTGCAAGAGCTATTGGATAAGGGGTTCATTTGACCGAGTATCTCCCCATAGGGCGCTCTGGTCTTGTTCGTGAAAAATAAGGACGGTAGTATGCGGATGTGCATCGACTACCGAGAGCCGAACAAGTTGACGGTAAAGAATCGTTACCCGTTACCGATGATTGATGATTTGTTTCATCAGCTCCAAGTTCTAGTTGGTTCTCAAGGATAGATCTTCGATCTGGTTCCCATCAGTTGAAGGTGAAGGAGCAGTACATTCCTAAGACAGCTTTTCGTACGCGTTACGGACATTATGAATTTCTTGTGATGTTCTTTTGTTTAACTAATGCGCCAAACTGCTTTTATGGATTTGATGAATCGGGTGTGCCGGCCGATGTTGGATAGATCAGTGATTGTGTATCGATGATATCCTGATTTATTTGAAGAATGAAGAGGAGCATGCCGGTCATATTCGTGAGGTGTTGGAGACGCTTAGAAGATAAAAATTATAAGCCAAGTTCTCCAAGTGCGCATTTTGGTTGCGCGAAGTTCAGTTTCTTGGTCACGTGGTGAATCCCCAGGGGATTATGGTAGACCCGACGAAAGTGGAGGCAGTGATACAATGGAAATCTCCAAAGACGCCATCCGAGATTCGTAGCTTCTTGGGTTTGGTGGGTTATTACAGGAGATTCATCCAAGACTTCTCCAAGATAGCTTCTCTGTTGACCAAGCTGACTCGCAAGTATATGAAGTTCGTATGGGGTCCAGAGTAGGAGAGAGCTTTCGAAGAGCTAAAGACGAGGTTGATGCAAGCTCCAGATTTGACATTAGCCGAAGGAAGCGGAGACTTGGTGGTCGACTCGGATGCTTCTTATTCGATATTGGGTTGCGTGTTGATGCAACAGGGGAAAGTTATAGCCTATGCGTCCCGACAATTGAAGATCCATGAGGCTAACTACCCTACTCCTGATTTGGAGCTAGCGGCGGTGGTCTTCGCGTTAAAGAATTAGAGGCACTAATTGTACGGGATGAAGTGCACCATCTTCACCGACCATAAGAGCTTGAAGTCCTTCTTCGAGCAGAAGAACCTCAACATGAGGCAAAGAAGATGGTTGGAGCTCATCAAGGATAATGATTGTGAGATCCATTACCATCGGGTAAGGCCAACGTAGTGGCCGATGCCCTTAGTCGAAAGGAGAGACCCGAGCTGATTCGGGTGAAAGCGTACCAATTGGTCATGACCGCTGATGTGATGAAATAAGTCAAGGAGTTTCAGGACGAAGCTCTAAAGGAACATCGGATTCACTCCAAGCGTATGAAGGGTCTAGTCGCAGAATTGGGTAAGAACACTCTTGGTGTTAGAACCCGATCTTGACGGATGTGGGTACCTCGTTATGGGGATCTACGGGGAAAGATCATGGATGAGGCCCATAAGACTCGATACTTAATTCATCCCGGTGCCACGAAGATGTATCAGGATATGAAGAAAAATTATTGGTGGCCGGTAACGAAGCGCGATGTGGCGGACTACGTGAGCAAGTGCCTTACTTGTTTGCAAGTGAAGGCGGAGCATCAGAAGCCTACGGGAAAATTCAACCTTTGGATATACCCAAGTGGAAATGGGAGCAGATCCCCATGGACTTCATAACGAAGTTTCCGCACACGGCAAGGGGCTACGATGCCATATGGGCGATAGTCGACCGTTTGACAAAGAATGCTCACTTTCTTCCGATTCATGAGACGCACTCATCTGAGCGATTGGCGGACTTGTTTATCAAGGAGATTGTAGCTCGTCATGGTGTACCAGTTTCTATTGTGTCTGACCGTGACACTCGGTATACATCAAAGTTTTGGAAGAGATTCCACGATACGATGTGGACGAGGTTACATATCAGTATGGCTTACCATCCACAGACCGATGGTCAGTCGGAGAGGACCATTCAGATGCTGGAAGATATGCTTCGGGCATGCGTCATTGATTTTGGAGGAAGTTGGGATGAGCATTTACCGTTACCTGAGTTCTCTTATAACAACAGCTATCATGCCAGCATTGGCATGCCTCCTTATGAGATGCTATATGGTAGAAGGTGTAGATCGCCTGTGTGTTGGGGCGAGATCGGGTAGAAAGAGTTAGGAAGCCTGTGATCGAGGCTATGACTGAAAAGTTGGATAAGATCAAGGCCTTTATGAAGGCGGCTAAGGATAGGCAAAATTTATACGCCGATAAGAGGCGTAGGCCGATCAAGTTCAAGGTGGGAAATTGAGTTATGTTGAATGTCTCACCTTGGAAAGGGATCATCTGATTCAGGAAGCAAGGGAAGTTGGGCCAGAGGTATGTTGGGCCCTTCCTAATCGTTTCCCGAGTAGGGGAGGTAGCCTATCGGTTGGAGCTACCCGATGAATTAAGTGGAATTCACCTGACGTTCCACGTATCTCATCTGAGGAAGTGCTTAGCCGATAAAGATATGATTGTGCCATTGGAAGATATCGAGGTGGATGAAAGGATCAATTATGTGGAGCAACATGTGGCTATCATTGATAGGAAGGGGAAGCGACTAAGAAATAAAGTGATTCCACTGGTGCGTGTACAGTGGAAGCACCGAAGGGGTTCTGAGTCAACGCCGGAAACTGAGGAAGATATGAGGCAACATTACCCACAGCTATTCAAGAGCTGACAGGTTTCGGGGATGAAACCTCGATAAGGGGTGGACTTGTAATGCCCTAAAATCTCTAAGGAAGAAGGCTGGACAAGTTTTCATGCGAAAGGAAGGAAACAGATGTTCTCGCGTGAAATAATGGGGAAAGAAGTTACCTCGCAAACAGAAGGTTCTCGCGTGATTAGGAGTTCTCGTGTGAAAGTATGTTTTGCGAGAAGTTCCTGCGAAAAGTGTAATGGGTATATATATCCGAGAACACCCAGCCAGACTCTAGTTTACGCGAGAAGTGCTGCTGCTAGAGAGAGAAAGTTGCTGCTAGAGAGAGAAAGCTGCTGCTAGAGAGAGAAAGTTGTTGCTAGAGAGAGAAGGTGAAGAATCCAGGCGGTTAAGGTATGCAACTCTTGTAGTAACTCGTGTTATGTACTAAGTATGGATAATTGATGAATGTAACGCATGGTTATGTAGTTATCATTCACTAAAGGCTCCGGGAAGGTTGTTTGTGTGCTGAAACTTCTTGAGTGAGTTTCTAGTCCCCTTTTAATGAAAGTTTTATATTTTGGGGCTATTATGCATACTTAAACATTTTAAAATGCTTATTTATCACTGTTTTGGTGATGTTTTGTGTGTTTGCATGTTAGATCAGCTTTAGACGCGATAAGTTGTGACTGGGCGGGAAAAGTAGGAAGTTCTCACGCGACTAGTATGTTCTCGCGCAAGCAGTTTGATCGTATGTTTTGAAATTTGCACTGGGATGTCTTCGCATGAAAGAGGAAGTTCTCACACGAAACAAAAGGTCTCGCGCGACAGGCTGTTTTCGCGCGATTGGAAGTTTTCACGTAACGATAATGTTTTCGCGTGAGCGGGAATGACAGCGATGCAATATGCCGAGTTTGCCTATGTAAGGTTCAGGCTCAGGTGGGGGATCTCACGTGTGAAAGTTGATATTGCATATGGTCTCCTTTGTGCCTGTCATTAGTTGTTTGTTGTGTTTTTCTTTTATGCTAATGTTTTTCATACCATGTGTTGTATGATGAGGCTCACCTCTCTATGTATAAACGTATGTAAAGTATTATGTAATGAAGTGAAAGATAACGTTAATGAGAAGTGAAACGTAATGAATGAATGAAAGTCTTTCAAGCAATTGAATGGAGGTGCATGACCATGTTGTCATTAGCTCAACTGAGGTACGACTTAGCTAGCCCATGAGGATACGCCTCAAGGGTCTAATCCTTGAGATTGACCGTATGTACGGGACCTTTGTCACTTGCCCCGGTACTGGAGTCAGTTTCGTGCATAATGTTGGGGGTATAGCATATGACACTAGTCTATATGGAAGTAAAAGATAATGAATAAACGTACGAATGAATGAACGAGTGAATGAACAATGACGTACGTTGAGAAAGATAATAAATAATTATGATCAAGGTGTACGTATGATGAATGATCACAAACAAATGGAAATGGTATGTTTTGAATGAAAGTAATCTATTTTATTTATAAAACTAGAACTCACACAGCATTGCTGACTTTTGCATGCATTATAGGTAGCAGGTAAGCGTTTGGTGCTAAGGAGGTGAGGGCATGGATGCATAAGCTACTGGGAAATGTTTGAAGACTAACATCCATATTTTAAGAAAACACATCGTGTACATGAAACTTATGGGATGTAAAAGGAATGATGTGATGTGTAGGCATGAATTTTGATGTTAATGAAAAGTTTAAATTTCTCTGCAAATATTGTATTTTAAATATTATGTGCGATGAATGTCCAACTGTAAGCGTCTCGGGAATGGGGCCTTACAAAAATTCTTGAACTTTCTGTTACATAAATCTTTCTTACTGAATTATTATTGAAAATCAAGTATTCGTAAGGTTTGTAAGTAGCTTTGATGGTTCACAACATAAAGGATCGGATATATATGTGCGTTAAACACATATATAACTTTTTAAGCTTGTTAATCATAGATTTTGAGGATCAAACCTTGATTAGGAGTAGAAGAAAGGTTTAGAGAATTGCTCTTAGGTTATTGATGATCCATTTGGTGTGGTTGTTCTTGAGCTTGGAGTGTTGGTCACAAGTGTGTTGGGTTGAAGATTGCTGATGTTATGATGAAGATATGGTGCTTATGATGATGGTGCTCGAATGATGTTGGGGCCGAGAGAGATAGAAAAGGATGACGGCGGTTGAGGTGCTATGGTGCCCATCGGCCGAGAGTTCAAAGAGGATTAGGAAGTCATCATGATCACTAGTTTTAGGCTTGTAAGGTGTTAGTTTAGGGTGATATGTGTCATATTTAGGAGTGTGATAAGTGTTCATGTAGTGTTAGGTGTCACCTTATGGCATTAATGACAATCTTAACTCTTAAGTTATGGTTTAGTTTGTTTAATTAGCCTAGTAGTCAACTAATCAAGATTAGTTTAGGTTTATCAACACCCTAATGATCCGAGAATTTTGCTTAGTTTGTATGCTAGTTTAGTGTTCAAATGATTATAATTAGTCTGGATTTGGTTATTGGTATCAACTTTCTAAAAGTTAACTTATTTGGTAATGTCTGATTAAGTTTTAATCTTAGTTCATTACATATTAGATTAAAGCATATATCATTCAAGTAACCAATCATACAATCTTATGGTTTGGTAACTTACATACATGACTCAATAATCACAAAGTTCGTAAAAGTTTACATATATGCTCACGTAAATACTTTTGCATGCATGCATGTTCACGTATCATATTCATATATACATGCATGTTCGGTTATATATATAAAATTCTTATAGAGTTAGTCAAATAAAGTCATCTTAGCAATCTGCAACGAGATACATATATATATATATATATATATATATATATATATACATATATATGTATATATATATACAAATATATGTATATATCTGTATATGTATATATATATA
>BJCO01002108.1:0-10000 GCA_018326465.1 Flaveria floridana
AATATTTGGTAAATAGTATTTAGTTAATAATATAATACTTAATTTAAATAGTAAAAATATAAATAAAAAAATATAAATATAATGTTAATTTAAATATTATATAAATAAAATAGTACTTAATATAGTGAATTTAATCATATGCATTAACTCATGTATTAATTAAAATAAGTTTATTAAATGAGTACAATTTAATAAAAGTTGTTAAAAACACTTGTACCATATGTTTAAATTGTTGTTCTAGGTATCTTATAAAAATAGAAAATTACCAATCTATTCAAGAGTTTTATATTATATAATAGTAGAGATTAATCTCACTTCACCCTCATTAATTTATTTCTTCTTATACGTAGGTTCATCCCCAGATGGCTAGATAGAAATATTATCCAAAACATTGATATTAAGGACAGCAATTGTTGCCACCATAGTTCCATCATAAAAAAAATGAGAATCCACGAATACAACTTTGGTGACTTGATTAGCGAGGAACATCGTGGATATATAAGGATAGTGTATAACAACATGTTGGTGTTTCAAAAATACGATACTTATTTACACAAATTCTTTATGATATTTACCAATAATAATGGAAGATGTGAATTACGTTGGGGGTTGTTTGATTATATATACGTATATATAGTTTGGATATATAGTTGTTTATCAGGCCACTCATCTCTTTCAAAATTCTAAATAGAAATGTACCAATTGAAATTAAATAATCAAGATTGGTTCACTTAGAATCCACAATTAAGAACACATGCGAGTGATATATGACAACATGATTTTTAGCCAGGTGTATTTAAACATATAGACATGTTAATCTTGTTCAATTATTTGTTTAGTATGGTATGTGATCTATACAAATTCTTTTATAAATATGCAACACTGATTATATAAAGAAATTACAAATATGCAAATAGATGTTCATCTTAAAGTAATTGATAATCAATTTTAATATATGTATACTTATATACATAGAACAATAACATATATAAAATAACCAGTTACTTTGCATATATAAAAATAAATGATTTACTTTGCATATGTAAAAATAAATGATTAGTGGTTGAAGTTACGTCTCGAATGCTCTGGTTTGAATCTGTTCAAATAAAACTAAATATTAATCTAAGTTCAAATAAATTTGATATTGATTTATATTTTACGAAATGGCTAAAATATCTTTTAATCTCTTTTTTTTCAAAAGCAATTTAGTCTCTTTTACTTGGAAAATGGCGAGCTATGTTTCTTTTTCAGGGTCTATGATTAGAAAATAATATTTTAATATTTAATTATTAACAATTCTTATTTGAATATTATATATAATTTGAAATAAATTTTAATGCAATTATTAAAGTGATATCGATTTATTTAAAGAATCACATGCAACAAGAGGAGTCACATGCATATGGTTGTGTGGGCTGAAATGCAACAAAAAATTAGAAGAAAAAAAGAGTCAAAAGGTTAGTAAGTCGGATGGAAGCTGGCCATTTAACATGAGATATCTTATTTTAACATAAAAAATATAAAAGAAAGGTCAACTGGATCGAAAATGGAGGTATTAGAAATTTTATAATTATTGGAATTCCATAAATTATAATATAAATTAGTACTTTAATGATATAACTCTCCATATTTTGATGACATGACACTAATTATATCTTTTGTTCGATCACTTTTAGATTCATACATATTTCTATCTTTTTTCTCCCCTCTAATTTCATAGATTTACTATTTTCTATTAGACAAAAAACATCAAATATCAAGATAATTCCAACTGTATTTATCTTTCATTCGCCCTCATTACTGGTTCTCCTGATTTCCCTTGGACTATCACATGATTTCCGCTCCTACAAGCCTTTATCATGTCCATTTTTCCATGTCCTACACACTTACCCATACATGTCCACATAGTACAAATACTTGCAAGGTACATGTACGAGTAGACGTACACATACACGTAAGTCTCGACCAAGGGCTCGGGCAAAGTGACAATTCCCACTCTACGGACAAGATAAAAGTGTCTAAATTTCACCGCTTCTCGTATCATCAGACAAGAATAAATTAAGCTTTTAAAGCTCACTTTGATATTTCTAATTAGAATTTGATGTTAAAAAGTTGTGTTGCATGCAATGATAGATCCAGAATTTTTTGTTCATCAAGAGTTGAAAATTTATGGACGTTTGACTAACGTAGTAATAATAAAATTCTTCGGTTCATATCGGGTTGTATCAGGTTGGGTCAGTTTAAAACAAAGACCATCATATTAAATTTCAAAAAACCAATAAAAGCATGTCAAGTGTGCCATTACAAAAACATAATAAAACCACAATATCTAAGGTTGTTCTTTACGATGTTTTATTATATAAAATATTTTCAAAACAACGTCTACGGAGACATTTTTAAGTACACGTTTCTCAAAAAAATAAATACAAATAATATCACATCACATCACATTATATCACACCACACCACACCAAATCACACCAATTTGATGGGGGCACTCACACTACACCATACCACACATTTTTTTTACATTACTTCATTAAAATTAAAAACTAAATTAAAATTAAAAATGTACAAGAAATTGTAATAAAATAAATTATTCTTCGTCATCCGAACCGTGATATCCACATTCTTCGCAACGTGAAAGACGAGATCGAATCAAAATTTAAAATGTGTGTTCTCATCGCGCAACTCCAACATTGTATTTTCGTTCTCAACTAGATATGTCGGTGGATCTCGAATGTGCACGGGAGAATAGCGTTGCCATCATTTTTTATAATCATATTATGGAGCATAATGCCCACATACATTGGACTTCTCATCCTCTCGATCTCCATTGCTCTAAGCTGTCAATCAATTATTTGCCATCTTGCTTTTAAAACACCGAAAGCTCATTCGACATTTTTTATTGCTAACTTTTGCACCTTTTTAATATTTTTTCTTTGCATTCAACTCGATAAAAAAATACGACTTCACAAAAGTTGACTAGGAAGGATATACATTGTCGCTAGATAGTAACCAAATATATATCAATGTTGGTTAACATCAAACGAACATGTCGAGGCGGTTCGATTCAATTCTCGCGTGGATTGGAGATTGATTGAGAACATTAATGCAGTCATTAGAACCGACTACACCAAAGTAAGCATGCCAAATCCACAAATCTTGTGACGCCATGACTGTGAGAATTATCGTTGGACCATCATGATAACCTCGAAGATATTGTCATCACAAACACGTAGGACAATTTCTCCATTACCAATGAGTGCAATCAATGCTACCGAGCATGACCGGAAGGCCATGTCAATTGATGTGCAGCGTACAATAGTGCAATGTCATGACTGGTGGGCCTTCGTAAATGTTCATCACCGTATAAATCAATACTAGCGTTGCAAAATTATGCAAGACATTCATGAGAAGTCCTAGCAGACATAGTTAAGTATTTGTCGTATGTGTCGGGTGAATTGCCTGTTATGAGTTAACGTATTGACGAAGCGCATTTTTGTATCGACGTGAAACTTTCTTTCCACCTCCCATCGAACCCTTCTTTAAACCATTGAAAGTTGTTGCGTATATCTTCAACAATGTGTATAAATAAATCTTGAGGTACCCAAAACCTATATCTAAACATCTCATCAGTGTATTATGGGTTCTTAATAAAATAATCATTTATAATAATGTTATTATCTCTAACACGGTCACATTTCAAGATCTTTTTTCTCAAACTTTAAGCTTCGTTGACGTGTTCTGCAAGAAAACTAAAAAATTCCAAGCCGTCAGCCTGGGAACCATTCGAAGAGGATGAGGAGGAAACCAAATAAATATCATGGATATTTTTTAATTGTTAGTAAGTAGAGTGAGGAGATGATTTTTTTTGAATTGATGTGTAAAAATTGTGAGTTTTAGGTTAGTATTTATAGTGTAACTATTTTTTACCTTTTATTTTGGCATATAGCCGTTGAGGGGAGGGGTGGGTGTGTAATGGTAGAATAAAACGACCTTTTGGAAATGGTTAAAAGTGGAGAGGGGTGTGGTGGGCAGAGCATGTAGTTGTAGTTTGATGTGTGTTTTGTGCGGCGTAGGGGACCAACAACGGTATTGCCGCGTTGTGCTGGCCCCCGCCACGTGCTTTCAGCGTTTACGCCCCCACTAGACCTAAAGTTTTCATCAACCATTAAAGACATCAAAGACAAACACGTCTTTTGAAAATCCAAAGCACTCCTTAAACAAGTAGCAACTTAAACAATACACACACACATTTGTTATATTATACAACCCTCTTGGATAAGCATCATATCAACTTTGATTAAAATGTCTTAACTCTTTACAAACCTTTTGGTTGTGGAAATAGTATACCTTTAGGTTATCGTTACCCTCTAAGCAAGTAGCTTAGGGTCATATGATGAAAATGATTTCCGATCGATCAGGTCCGAAAGAAAAGTACCTAGGTCAACATATTCGGTTTTTAGAGGAAGATTCATGAACTTTACTCTTGAGGAATCGTTCCATTACATGACCAGTAATTCCTATTTTAAACCAAATTATTACATAAACATAAATATAGATTCTTATAATATATCTTGTTGGGTTTGTGGAGTTTTGATTTGGGCTTAGGTTAAAAGACTACTGAGTGGCATATTAATTAAATTAAAGACCTGACCCGTTTTTTATTTAGTTGTAGCCCATTAATGTTTTATCAGGGATTAAGTTGTAAACCCTAATTTTCCTTATTTATATTGTGTACTGTACTTGTAATTCCTCACGAGTGAGGCAGAAAACAATAAAAGTATTATCCTGGTTGCAGCATGTGAACATAGGTCACATCGACCGAACCATGTTAAATCTTGTGCGTTCATCTTTTGTTATTACTTTCTCTCGCAGTGTGATTGTGTTTGTGTGTCGATCTACACCCGGATTCCTAACAAGTGGTATTAGAGCTACGGCTCGTTACACATGGGAGAAACACAACGCGAGAGAGTTACAATCTAGGGTTAGCCGTAAGCAAAACCGTCGCTGTCTCTGGTCGATTGCCTTCATCAACCCATTTATTGATCAAAAAGTATAAGGACGAAAAAAAATAAATTTTGGGTTTCTCTTGGTGGATACTGTTGTTCGTGCAAGTCAAGAAAGAAGAAAAAAAAGTTTCTTTGTTTTGAGTAAGTGACATCAAACAATGGAGCAGAAGCAATATTGTTGAGGTTTTTTTCTTTTCTTTTGTGGGACTTTATTTTTATTATATTTGCATCAAACAAGGGAAAATAAAATTAAAAAAATATATAGACAACAGTCCTGCTCTTGTGTTTTATTATGTTGCCCAAAAAAGAAAGAAAAAAAAGACAACAGATTGTCGCCCTTTTTTTTGTAAGCCACATATCGCTACCGTTTTTTAGTTTGATTATAAGAAACAAAACTGATTTGTGGTTGTATAGCCAAGATCAGTGGGATTGGTTATTTTGGGTTGTCAAAGTATTCTTGATATAACTACCAAGATCCAAAGTCGGGAATTCAAGCGCATTATTGAACTCGTCTGTTTACTATATTTTGAGACTGAGTAAAAAGGGGTAGTGTTCAATAGAATAAGACTCAAGTTCACGGCCACAGTTGTGTTTGACACTACTTTCAGTCTTGACTCGATTAGTGAACAAATCATAGTTTGAGATAATGACTAAGAGCAGAAAACTATATATTGAGAAGTTTAAAGGAAACGACTTTGGTCAGTGAAAAATGCAAATGGAGGATTTGCTTGTTCAAAAAGACTTGGATGTTGTTTTGGGTGATAAACCAGAAAAGATGGAAGCAACTGAGTGGAAAACTTTAGATAAAAAGGCCAAGGCGGTTATTAGGTTGTCGCTGACAAAGGATGTTGCGTTCAACATTCTGAAGGAAACTAATAGGTTCAAATGGATCGATTCTATGTTATAATTAAGCAATTAACAATTATATGAACAAAGTAATCAACAATTGCAAAAATTCAAAGCAATTTCTATTGATATTTGCAAGGATTACAATGTACAATTGAGAGAGAAGTTCAAAACGTCTATCTCTACACAAATACATATAATCCTATTTATACTAACACAAAGAAACTAAAGGAACATATATTACACATAAGTCCCTATACTATTGCAAAAGTAAAATACGAAGACAAGTAAAGACAACATGTTAAATTTTTAAGAGGTACTAACAATACTCCCACTAAGATTTACATGGTCTTCAGTCTTCAGTGATCTTCAATCTTCTTTCTCTTTATCTTCTTCAGCTTCAATCTTCTTTTCTTTAGGCTTCTCTGCTTCAGTCTTCTATCTTCTCTTTATCAGCAATTCTCTTTCTTCTTTGCATCCATCTTCAAGCTTCAAAATAATCTTCTGGTTCCTCTTTGATCTTAAACATCGGCTTCTCCTTGTATAGCTCCTGTTCTTTTAATGCTTTGGCAATAGCAGATTTGAACTTGCTTGCTAACACACCTTGCTTAGGCTTTGCCTCTTTTCTCTTTATCTCCATTTTGCTCATCACTTCAAATGTATCTTTAGATAATCCTGTAATATTAATGTTAGCATACAACTCAATAGCTTTTGAACTACCTTTCGAGTATACTTCTAACACTTGTTTACTGGATATTCTTATAAACTCTATCTCTTTAATGTCTTTCTTTATGATGTTGGCATAAGCTAAAGCCTTCCTCAGTGAGATTCTCTCCATAGCAGCATTCATCACTTTAATGATTGACAGGAAGTATTTCTTATCATTTTCTGCAATTTCAGAAGATACTCGTTCAAACTTTTGCACTGATAGGAAAGAGATATAGCTTGGATGTAATAGTTTAAGCTTAAACACTCCAAACAGTGTAATCATATCCTCATCCCAGTTCACGAGATTTTGGACTAACTTAAGCTCAAACGTGTCAGTATTATAGAACCATCGCAGGATTGGTTTTGACTTCTGTATCCCATCAATAACCTTTAATCCTGGAGTAGTTACTTTTTCAAAATAATCATCACAATATTCAATCAGGAAGTGCTCATCTTCTGATTGTTTTCCTTTTATCTTTCTATTGTTCTTCAGAGTAGCAAAGTACTCCTTATCCTCCTATGAGCACCTTGTTTCCAAGAAAGCACTTGCTCTTGTTATTCCTCTATTTAACAGCTCCACAAACATATCACCATGCTTAGCTCCAATTAGATTGATCAAAGGTAGTTTATTCAAATTCTTTACGTCTTGAACTGGGAGCTTTATGATGCTCGAGTAAAAGTGATATACATCACACATAGCATTTACTCGTTTGATCAGGAATGTATCAAATATCTCATCGTATTTCCATGCAACAATTTTAACTTAGTTGGCAGAATCCAGAGCAATCATAGCATTCAGCAGTTCAGATATTGATTGTCCTTTTTGCAATATGTTCCTCACCAAGTCCCCAGTCGATCTGGCTTTGTTGAATAGTTGTTTCTGATCAAGAGAAACTTTGTAATCTTGTTTCTCTGTCTCATGAAACATTCTCATAAGCTCTTTCCTTCGCTCATACACATTTGTCTTTTGAGCCATTGATCGGATTTCTTGTGGTTTTAACATTCTTGTTCTCTTGGTTATCTCAAGGTATTGAGGATTATCCGTATCCAGTATGATCATCTTGTTAGATTGTTTCTCAGTACCTTGAAAGCTTCTAATAAGGTTCCTTAAAGATTCTCCTTGGAATCTCTTCAGTCTTTTCCATGGATACTTTCTAGCTTGTAGCCAAGATCTCAATGCTAAAATGCTCATCTCATCAGGATCCTGATGGTGAAGCTCAGAGCTTGGCATTTCTTCAACATTAATGCTCTCTTACAATGGATTCCATTCACCATGCTCCACCACAATTTCATTTGGATCCACTGGAGCTACTGACTCTGCAGTTATACATTTTTCATACTCTTCGTTTATCTGCATCACAGTCAGTCCATCCAAGAACACTCAGTTATACTTCATTTTTTCCAAGAAATTGTATCTATCCTCAAAATCAATTGGTACTTTATCTTGAGCTGTTTCCACTGGAGTGAAGTCTTGTTCAAGGTTTTCTTCATCAATATCTTCATCTTCCAGCACCTCATCATACCAGTCATCATTGAATTCTTCTTTAATGTCATCCAGTGCCTTAATAGTTTCTTGCACATAATTTTCACCTTCCTCCTGAACTTCAGTAAGCTTTTGTATTTTAGATAAAGACTCAGGCAAAACTGATTCATCTATTTCATCTAGCTTCCTTTTACCCTTGTCTGCTGCAGGAGTTTCTTCAATGTTGATTGCATTTATTTTAGATACAATGTCAATCTCTGGTGAATCAACCTTTTAAGTTTCTTTCAATTTTACCAACTCTTCTTTTAGCATTTCATTTTCTTCAGTCATCTTTTTAAACTTTTCTTCCATAACATCATAATCTCTGATCATAACATCAAAAGTCTTCATGATCTCAGTTTTATCATTCACCACACTATCTCAGCATCCTTCATTTTAGTAACTTCTTTGAGCTTCAAGTTTTCTTCTTTCAACTCAACTATTTCTTTTTCCTGAGTCATGTTGATTTCTTTCAACTTTTCAATCTCATCAACATCTATGATATCATCAGTCTGTACAAACACATTTTGTGCTGTAATGACTAGAATGTCTTCAGATTCAATATGAGTTAAGCTTTGAAAAACAGGCTCAGACAACATAGCTTCCATAAACTCAAAATCAAATGTTTGATTTTGCATATTAGCCTCAGCTTCTTCAGCACCTTGAGCTTCAGTGATTGGTTCATCAGTAGTTTCTTCACTAATCTCATGCGCTTTAGCAACATGATCAGACACAGTAGCTTCACTGCTATCTCCTTGATTTGCCTTAGCTGCACCATCATTACCATCATCATCACTATCATCTGATGAGCTTTCATCAGCTTTATCATCATCATCATCACTTTCATCATCATCTTCATCACATTCATCTTCTTCTTCTTCAATGATCTCTTTAACAACATCCTCAATCAAATCATTTGGATCTATTAGTTCCTCCTCAGTCAAATGAAAATGTTGTAGATGAATATCAACCTCATCCATAGCAACATTCCTCATATAATCGAATAAAGGAACATTTGGAGCTCCAGTAATAACAGCCAATCTCTTGTACACAATTTCAGACATGTGTTCAAGTTCAAGTCTATCACCTTCTACTCCATCTACATATAAATCTAGATGATCTTTATTAATGATCAACTAAAGAAATCTAAGATAAATCAAGTACTTATTCCTTTTTTCCTCTCTCTAGATTATAGATGAATCCATTCATAATCCATTTAGCCATGTTAAATCTTCTGTTTGTGGCTAAGGAAATGATAAGAGATGCAATGTCCACTGGAATGAGTACCATCCTGCACTTCTCTTGGACATGCAATATTGGAATATGTAACAGAGTAATTTCTAGTGATTATACACTGTAAGGCCCCATTCCCGGGCACCTCACAGCTGGTCATCATCGCACTTAAAACACGTCATTATATAATTGTTACAAAAATCATGCAGCGGAAACTGTGAAATGACTTTTCATTTTACTATAAACGCTTTTGCCAGTTAATACAACATTCATCAATTACGAAATATATATATATATCATTGCATTACATCACAAAAGAATTACACAAAAGAATGCCATTTAAAAGAGCCGAGTAGCCGCCTCGTGCCATCCTCAGCAACCTTACCTGCCAACTGGAAACACATAAAAAGTCAGCGTTGCTGAGTGAGTTCTAGTTTTATAATAAAACATACTTTACTTTCATTAAAACCGTTTCTTTACTTTTATGCTATCACACATCATACGTAAACATAGATAATATCATTATTATCTTCGTCGTTCGTTATCTTTGTTTCTATATAGATCTTGTCACACTCTACCCTCTTCACGGCACGCAGCCATGATTACGGAGGTCGAGTGGCAAGAATCCCGTTTCATACTTTATCATTATACTCTTCCGTTCATTACTTTCATTCGT
>BJCO01002110.1:0-11241 GCA_018326465.1 Flaveria floridana
CAAGTGCTGAAGCTTCAGAGTTTGTCACAACAGCTGAAGAGGTATTCTTCAGTTGTTGTGATGGTTTACCTTTCAGTTGTTTAGTATCAGTAGTTGTAATTTTCCTTTCAGTAGTTTGTAAAATGATTGAAGAGTCTGTTCTTCAGTCATTGTAGTATTTTCAGTAGTTTCTTTTCTCTTCAGTAGTTTGTAATAGTTTGACACTTAGCATTTTGTAAGAAGATGTCAACTGTTTGACATCTTCAGTAGTTTAGTTTGTTTTTTAGTAGTTTGTTAATAACGGTTTGATGTCACTATCAAGGGACATCAGCCTACGTCATTCTTCCTATAAAAGGAAGATGACCTAATTGTAATCCTTGCCGAAGCGTGTGATTCAATAGAAAACACCTTTTTGCATAATTGTTCTCTCTCTCTATAACTTTACTCTTACATGCAAAATCTGTTTGTTCTTGCTTGTTTGTTCTAATTCTTGTGTTAAATCCGCAGCGAATACAACCTAATTGATCAACCTAATTTCTTGTTATAATTCGGGTGAGGAACCGTCTGATAATATAAGTTGCGCTACATAGAAAAATATTTTCTCCACCAACAGGATGAGTGTTGTGATGCTATATTATCTGGTTTCTGTGATTTATATTTGTGATAGTTATAAATCACCTGGCATATAAGTAGGTTTGGTTGTAATCTTATTTATGTTGCATCAATATGTTTTATTTGAGTTATTAAACCTATGTTTCTCACCAACATTATGTTAACAGTTTTTAGTATGCTTTTTAAGGAGAACAAAATGACTAATAGTATTATGTACTCATTTGATGTTTACGACGGTTGGGGCGAAGTAATTAGAAGAACTTGTGTGAAAAGAACTGTTAACATACTTGTGCCTAGTATAATGGTAGATACACACATTCATTACTACTGAAGGTATGTGAAGCAGTTATAAATGTTGTAATAGGTTAATGTAATAGTCTTTAATTAGACAAATTTTGTAATATTTATGTAACCTAAAGTCGGACTATGATATATAATGTCATGTTTTATGTTATAATATGCTTTTAAATGTGTTTAATTATAATCAATGTGTTTTTGATCCAAGGAGTCACATCCAACCATTTCACGCTTCCGCCGGGATGTGACAATCAGAGACCGAGACGATTGTATCAAGTGAGGAGGAGGAGGAGGAAGCGGTGCAGGAAACTGCACGAGGATGTAACTATAGGGCATTTCAGAGATGTAAGCCCATGACTTTTGATGGGAACGACAAAGCTTATGCTACTTACCAATGGGTGAGGAAGATGGAGGCGGTGTTGGATATCAGTGAGTGTCGAGAAGATCAGAAGGTGATGTTTTCGACCCACGCGTTGGTGGACTCGGCCTTATGCTGGTGGGACAACATTGTCCAGTCTGAGGGTAGCAGAGCCATTGGAAAGATGAGGTAGCCAGAACTGAAAAAGTTGGTGATCGAGGAGTTCTATCCTCATAGGGAGTTGGACAAGCTCGAGAGGGAGTTCCTGCAGCTGGAGGCGGGAACTATGATGCATCAACAGTATACCACAAAATTCAATGAGATGGCAAGGCTGGTGCTTGATCTTGTGACCCTGATATCAAGGAAGATTATGAGGTATGTCCTTGGGTTGCCAGCTGATATACGTAGGCATTTGATTGCTGCTTGACCAAGTACCTTTTGATCAGGTGTAGACCTAGCGGGTAGGTTGTACGATGAGAGAGAGGAGACTGTGGTGGAGGCGAAGAAGACAGGTGGTGGTGATAAGAATTGGAACGGGAAGCGGTTTGGACATAGTGGTTTCACTCCAAACAACAAAAAGATGAAGATGGATGAGCATATGGCGACATCAAGCTCAGGGCTGTGGAAGTGCGGTAAGTGTGGAAGGGAGCATAACGGTGAGTGTAGGTAGGGATTGAACGTATGCTTCAAGTGTGGGAATACTGGCCATATTGCTAGAGACTGTAAGGTGCCGAGGTGTTATAGTTATGGCGAGGAGGGACACGTGAGTAAGGACTGCAAGAAGCCGAGGGCAGAAAGCTCTAAGGCGAAAAAGAAGACTGAAGGAGGATAGAGGGTGAGTGCTAGAGCCTTCACGATGACAAGGGAGAAAGCCAGAGTGGACCCTGATGTCGTGTCAGGTATGCTTCTAGTAAACCAAACTTGTGCCTCCGTTTTATTTGATTCTGGTGCTAGTAGGAGTTTTATTTCTACTACTTTCTATGATAAGTTGTCTTCTAGTAGTAGAAGTATTAGTGGGCCATTAGATATTGAAACTACTATTGGTAAGTCCACTAGAATTACTGATATGATAGGAGACTATACCATAGAACTAGAAGTTCATTGGTTTTCTGCCACTTTAGATGTGATGCCCCTAGGCGGATTCGATGTAGTACTAGGGATGGATTGGTTAGCAACCTATGAAGCAAACATCGTGTGTCGCAAGAAGATGATTTAGTTAGTTCTGTCCGATGGAATTTCGGTGACAGTCTACCATGATCGCGTCACTACGGTTCCAAAGGTGATTTCAATGTCGGTGGCGGAGAAGTACATGATGCGTGGATGTAGTGCCTTTCTGGCCTACGTGTAAGATGTGGATGCATCTGTACCATAATTGTCTGATCTCACAGTGGTGCGTGACTTTCCGGACATGTTTCCAGAGGATTTACCAAGTGTGCCACCGGATCGTGAAATTGAGTTCCAAATTTTTCTGATACATGGTGCTCAACCCGTTGCCAAAGCACCGTATCGACTAGCTCTGACTGAGATGAAGGAACTCATGGATCAACTACAAAAGTTAGTGGATAAAGGGTTCATTCGACCGAATATCTCTCCTTGGGGTGCTCCAGTCGTGTTTGTAAAGAAAAAGGATGGTAGCATGCGAATGTGCATCGACTACCGAGAGCTAAACAAGTTGGCGGTAAAGAATCGGTATCCATTACTGAGGATTGATGACTTGTTTGATCAGCTCCAAGGTGCCAGTTGGTTCTTAAGGATAGATCGCCGATCTGGCTACCATCAGTTAAAAGTAAAGGAGCAAGATAACCCTAAGACAACTTTTCATACGCGTTATGGACACTACGAGTTCCTCGTTATGTCTTTTGGATTAACTAATGCGCCAGCAGCCTTTATGGATTTGATGAATTGAGTGTGTCAGCCCATGCTAGATAAATCAATGATTGTGTTTATTGATGATATCTGATTTATTCGAGAAATGAGGAAGAACATGTCGGCCACATACACGAGGTGTTGGAGACACTTAGAAGAGAGAAGTTATATGCTAAATTCTATAAGTGTGCTTTTTGGTTACACGAGGTGCAATTTTTGGGTCATGTTGTTAATGCTGTAGGAATCATGGTGGACCCGGCAAAGGTTGAGGTGGTGATGCAATGGAAGTCTGCAAAGACGCCATCCGAGATTCGTAGTGTCTTGGGTTTGGGGGGATACTATAGAAGGTTCATCCAATAATTCTCCAAGATAGCCTCACCTTTGACTAAATTGACTCGCAAGGATGTGAAGTTTGTGTGTGGTCGGGAACAGGAGTGTGCTTTTGAGGAGTTAAAGACGATATTGACTCAAGCTCCTATTCTTGACATTACCCGAAGGAAGTAAGGACTTAGTGGTATATTTAGATGCTTCTTATTTGGGAATAGGTTGTGTGCTGAAAACCCACGAAGTCAACTACCCTACTCATGACTTAGAGCTTGCGGCGGTGGTCTTCGCGTTGAAGATTTGGCAGCACTACTTATACGGGACGAAGTGCACCATCTTCACGGATCACAAGAGCTTAAAGTAGTTCTTTGAGCAAAAGGATCTCAACCTGAGATTGAGGAGATGGTTAAAGCTTATAAATGATTATAATTATGAGATCCATTACCATCCGGGTAAGGCCAATGTGGTAGAGGATGCCCTTAGCCGAAAGGAGAGAGCCGAGCCGATTCAGGTGAAAGCTTATAAGTTGGTTATGACCGTTGATATGATGACTTAAGTGAAAGAATTTCAAGAATAGGCGTTAAAGAAATATCGCATTAATTCTGAGCGAATGAAGGGTCTAGTTGCAGAATTGGGTGAAAACACTTTCAGTGTTAATACTCAAAATGGACGGATATGGATCCCACGATATAGAGATCTAAGGGGACGGATTATGGATGAAGCTCATGAAACTCGATACTCCATTCATCCTGGTGCCACCAAGATGTATCAAGAAATGGAGAAAGACTATTGGTGGCCGGGTATGAAATGCGATGTAGCGGAGTATGTCAGTAAATGCCTTACTTGTTTTGCAAGAAAAGGCAGAACACCAAAAGCCATATGGGAAAATCCAACCGTTGGATATACTCGAGTGGAAGTGGGAGCACACCACCATGGACTTCATAACTAAGTCACCCCACACAGCGAAGGGGTACGACACCATTTGGGTGATTGTCGATCGACTAACGAAGAGTGCTCACTTCCTACTGATTCGCGAGACGTATTCATCTGAGAGACTGATGGATCTGTTCATCAAAGAAATTATGGCTCGTCATGGTATGCCGGTGTTTATCGTGTCGGACAGTGACACCCGATCACATCAAAGTTTTGGAGGAGGTTCCATGATGCGATGAGGATGAGGCTACAGATTAGCACGGCTTATAACCCTCAGACAGATGGCCAGTCTGAGAGGACGATCCAGACACTCAAGGATATGCTTCGAGCATACGTGATCGATTTTGGAGGAAGTTGGGATGATCAGTTACCGTTAGCAGAATTCTCATATAATAACAGTTATTATGCCAGCATTGGCATGCCACCTTACGAGATGCTATACTGTATAAGGTGTGGAACACCCGTATGTTCGGGTGATATTGGACTGAAAGAGTTAGGAAGCCTTGAGGTAATCAAGGCTACCACTGAGAAGTTAGAAAGAATCAAAGCCTTTATGAAAGCGGGGAAGGGTAGGCGAAAGTCGTACGGGGACAAGAGGCGTAGACGGATAGAATTCAAGGTGCGGAGCTATGTTGAAGGTCTCACCATGGAAAGGGATTATCCAGTTCAGGAAGTGAGGTAAGCTAAGCCCGAGATACATTGGAGCATTTGGAATCATCGCACGAGTGGGAAAGGTGGCCTATCGATTAGAGCTGCTAGATGAGTTAAGTGGAATTCATCTTACATTCCATGTATCTCATCTAAGAAAATGCTTAGCTGATAAAGATATGATTGTCCCACTGGATGATATCAAAGTGGATGAACGGCTCAATTACCTTGAGCAACCAGTGGCAATCATCGACCAAAAGGAGACGAGATTAAGGAGTAAAGTGGTTCCGCTGGTGCGTGTGTAGTGGAAACACCGAAAGGGTTCTGAGTCAACGTGGGAGACTGAAGAAGAGATGAGGTAACATTACCCACAGCTGTTCAAAGAATGACGGGTTTTAGGAACAAAACCTCTTTAAGGGGGTAGACTTGTAACACCTGAAATTTCTAGTCAAATAAAAGAAAAGAAAAATAATAAGAAAAGAAAAGGAAAAGTATCTTGAAAAAAATAAAATGAATAAAAGTGGAGGGGGGCTTTGTGTAAAAGTACAAAAGTAAATTACTATGGGTATGGCCGCCCATGTATATGCATCTAGCATATGTTTTGTCTACCAAAAAGAAAAAAAGAACCAGAAGAGTAGGGTTTTCGGTTTCTCGAGAGAGGAAGCATCAAATCTTGGCTTAGGTAAGTAAATTTTGAATAATTGGTTTGATTTTTGTGGAATTCCAACCATGAAACCGATATTTACATGTTCTCATGTGCGTACATGTGTTCGGGTATGTGTTTTGACATGTTTAGGTGTTAGAGTTCTTTGAAAAAGTTCAAGTTAAAGGAAGTTTTAGGGTTGAAACATTTTTGTAACCGTATGCATTTATGCTTGCATGGTGATGTTCTATGATTGTATAGGCTATATTTAAGCTTAGGGTAGTTATAACAAGCTTAGAATGAATTTATATGATGTTTGGGGACTAGAAATAACTTAAAAACATATATGTAAGTGGTCATGTGCCCAAACAGGGCCCATGGGCGTAAGGAATTTGCCTTAGAAAAGTTCTAAGTTGGGTCATGTGCCTAAATAGGGTTCATGCACCCAAACAGTCTCCAATGCGCCTAGAAAATGCCTTAGAAATTCTAAGTATCAGTCCATGCGCCTAACTTCTAAGCTCAGGCACCTAAGTATACCCCATGCTCCCAAATAGTGCTCATGCGCCCAAAATGGCTCATGCGCCTAAGTGTTGAAACGCCTAAGTTCATGCACCTGCATTGTTAAAACGCACTTAAACATGCCTCATGTGCCTGCATAGTTCTCATGCTCCCAGAACACTTAGAATTTTTCTAGAAATTGGGTAGAAAACAGAATGATTATAGTTTGACTCTAGTATGACTTTAGGGTTATAAATGATATTATATTGCATGATATGAGTTGTTCTTATGTTCCATATTCTTTATTATGGTGTGACTTTACATGGTGTGTTTATGATCCAAAACGTAAAGTATTATCATTAATAAAAGTGAATGATTAAAAATAAAGAAAAATAGAACGTAAATGAAAGAATGGAAGTCTTGCAAGCAAAATGAATAGGAGGTGCACGACCATGCTGTCGTTAGGTCAACTGTATATGGTTTAGCTAACCTAAAGGATGCATGCAGGGTCATTCATTGAGACTAATTAGGACCCTTGTAGCATACCTTAGGTGACTGGGTCAGCTTAGTGCACAATGTTCATAGTCTCTTTATAGACCACATGCCCAGCATCAGCTTCGTGCACAATGTTCGGGGTATTAAACATTGGTGTATAAGAAAGTGAAAGATAATGATAAAAGCGCGAAATGAAAGAAAGAAAGTATTACCTTGATGTATATTTGATCCGTGCTCACGTACGAAAGTAAAGAAAGTATATTATTGAAAAGATTATTTTGATATATAAATTATATAAGGTATTTTAATGCTTTTAAAACTAGAACTCACTCAGCAACGCTAACTTTTATACATTTTCAGTTGACAGGTAAGCTACTCGGCGGGACGACTCACATCCATTCATGTTTTGATGTTATTGTTGTTTTGTAAAGCAATTAAATAATTCTTTTATAACAGATGATCAATGTGGTATTTCTTAACAACAGTAATTATAAATGAAATGGATGGGATTTTATTAATGTAATTCCACTGCAATGTTTTATGAATGTATACTATTATGTATATTTAGTGTTGTAAATGACCAACTATGAGGCGCCCGGGAACGGGGCCTTATATCCCTGGAGCTCAGTTGATCTGGAGAGTGGTGTGGTAGATCAACATCATAACCTATAGGAAACATGAGATCATCATCAGATTAGGTTAATAGGTTAGTGAAGTATATATAAGTTATATCTAATGACCTGGGACCTTGGTCAACATCTAGTGGCGTTGAGCCAGTGATGTGGGTGTCCCTTTTTGGTTGGTCAGGGGAGTGTTAGGACTCATTAGGTTGATACCAAGGAGACTCAATGCTGATATTGAGGTCAGTTATGGAGGATCGTTGGACCTCTGGATGAGTGGGAGCCCTTTGTTCCACTTTAGCCTTTTTGGCTTGAATAGAAGGGACTTGGTCAATAAGTGTAGATTGAACAAGGGTTCATTTGGGCCATCTTTGATAGGTGAACCTGATAGGGTAGTAAAAAGTGATTGGCTATAAAGTGGTGGTGTCTAGTATGGGTTCATCGCCTGCTAGGTCTGCAGGGATGTCACTATGAGCCATTGGCTCAAGCATACTTGGAAGGAGTTTAGTGAAACTTCTAGTAAAGTTGGAGGATGTCTTCTTCAGCATCTTGAAGATACCCTGCCACATTTAGGGAATAACTAGAATATCTACATATTGTAGCTTATCCTGATCCAACTCACAATTGATTATGTGTTGGATATACCTAGAATGCATGTAAAATGTGTTCCTAGTGAGATTACCACGTAAGTTATTCGGCACAAACTTAGAGCAGTTGAATAAGAGGCCTTGTACCAATCTGTGGACTAGGCAGCCCAGATCATATGGGATTTGATCCCATCCCCCTGACTTGTTGGACAAGCTGTGCAGGATGACATGCAGCAAGAACTTCTACTTATAGGAGAAGTTAAACTTCTAGACTTTGGACTTGCTGACATCTCATGCATATCCCATTTGGGTATATATGTCTTCCAAATCTTTTTTAGGGAACTCAATACGGGCACTTTCATCATGAAGCTCCAGATGCTCCATGATGGTGGTTTTACTGACAGTAATCTCCTGTCTGCATACTCTAGACCTGATAACCCTTTGTCCGTTAAGCATGTCATTTTGACCATTGGCCCAGAATTCAGCCATATGGTTTGAGTAAATGGTGGGTTTAAAGGTTAGAGTAGTAAAATATGATGATTGGGTTAGGAATTGGATGATTGGGTCAAAATTGGCATTTGAGCAAGAGTCAAGGATGGCGACTTGGTTGTGCTGGGAATTGAAGGCCAATGTTTGGAAAAGATACTATTTGTAGGAGTTTGAGAGTAGTAATCTGAGAGTGAGTGAAGATAACAATGGAAATTTTAGGGCTTTTATAGTGATAAAGAAAGTAAAGAAAGGTCGGAAATATTTAAATGGTGGTGAAAAATCAAACCGATAAGGTTAAAGGACGTTTTAGGTTCTGATTTGACAGGGGCGGTAAGAAAGACCTTTTAAAATATTCTGACAATCATTAATAAATTCTTACTTTTTGCAGAGTGGGTCCTAAAGATTTCCTTTACACAGTAAAGTTTTATTACGAGAGTAAAATTGCTTCCGAGAGAACGCTTGTGTTTCTCTTTCTGGATTGTCTTTCGAAGCCACTTTATCTTTCGAAGCCACTTTATCTTTCGAAGCAAATTATGTCTTGGAGACAAATTTGATTCCAAGAATAAAGTGTTCTTTCGAGAAAAAAAGTTAGTAGCCTTCAAAAGGAAACTTGATCTATGATCAAATGATCTTCCGCTTCGGAAGAGAATACTTGTGCAGTGGAATTTGCCTTCGGAAGATGAATAAGGATTTCTTCCGAGGGTAAATTTCTTTTCAGAAGAATTTATACTTAAAGAATTTGGACAAAACCTTTTGTAACAGGGCTTAGATTGTTAATAGACAACTTAGACATGACATGTTCTCAATAGATTTTCAAAGGAGATTTAATGATCAATGTGGATCATTCCAATAGCCGTAATTAAATACTTAAATCTTTGTTCATCAAAGGTTTTGGTGAACAAATCAGCATATTGTTCATTTGATTCAACTTTGACTACTTGGATAAAGTTTTTCTTATTTATATCTCAAATGAAATGATACTTGATGTCAATATGTTTTTCTTGGGGTGCTTGACCAGATTTTCTATGATAGAAATAGAACTATTATTGTCTATATAGATAAGAGTCTCCATGAAGTTGAAACCATAGTCTAGCATCTGATTCTGAATCCATAGCAGTTAAGCGCAGTAGCTTGCAGCAATGATGTATTGAGGTTTAGCAGTTGATATAGAGACACATGATTGCTTCTTACATTGCCAAGAGATGATCCTGCCACCAAGAAATTGACATCCTCCCGATGTGGATTTCTTGTTAATGTTACAACCACCATAATCAATATCAGTGTAAACGTAAAGATTGAAATCCTCTTTCTTAGGATACCAAAGCCAGGTTTGGGAGCTCCTTTAAGATATCTTAGAATTCTCTTGAGAGCAATTAGGTGATAGACTTGGGATCATCCTGATATCTTTCACATGTGTAGGTTGCAAACATGATATCAGGCCTTCCTGCAGTGAGATACATTTGAGATCTAATAAATTCCATGTACTGATTCTTATCAGTGTCCTCCCCTTTGGAATAGGACAAAGATTGTGATTTCTTTGTATAGGTGTCTTGGTTGCCTTACAATCTTTCACTTCAAATCTTTTTAAGATATATTTGACATACTTAGAATGATTTATGTAGAACCCTTCTTCCATCTGTTTCACTAGAATTCCTAGGAATAAATCCATCTTTCCCATTGAACTTATTTCAAATCTCTTCCTCATGATGCTTTCAAAGTCTTTGCATATTTGGTTATTAGATTAACCAAATATGATGTCATCAATATAGACTTGTACAAGCAACATGTCCTTCCAAGATTTCTTTATGAATAATGTCTTGTCTATGGTGCCTCTTGGGTAGCCATTCTTTGGAAGAAACTAAGACAATGTCTCATACCATAGCCTAGGTGCTTGATGTAACCCATAAAGAGCTTTATCTAGTTTGCACATATAGTTGGGGCGTTATGGGTCTTCAAATCCAGGTGGCTTGCACATATAGACCTCTCTGACAATATCCCTATATAGAAATGCGAATTTCACATCAAGTTGATGGACTATGAAGTTCTTGGATGCTGTAAAAGCATGAAAGATTCTCACAGCCTCAAGTCTTGCAAGATGAGCAAAGAAATCAGTGTAATCTATCCCTTCCTCTTGTGTGTATCCTTGAACTACAAGTCTAGCCTTGTTCTTGATGATCAGAACCTCTATAATCTTTTATATTCCTCATCACCCACTTGCTGCCAATAAAGACTTGAACAGGTGGTAATGGACATAGGTTCCATGCTTTTTGCCTCTTAAATTGAAGCAACTTCTCTTACATTGCTTCAACCCAACTGTTGTCCTTCAGAGCTTATTTCACCTTCTTGCGTTTTAGCTAGAAGAGAAAGCATGAGTACAAGTAGACATTCCCATTATGAGTCTGTCTTCTAGTTCTCACACCTCCTAAGACATCGCTAATAATGTTCTTAGGTGGATGAGTGTTGTGAATCTTGAGTATTGGAATCACATCTAGTAGCATAGATAAATCCAAATTTGAAAAGTTTTGCCTATGATTTTCAATATTGATTCCAGCGTGTCGGACCAAAAGAACCAATGAGTCACATCAGAAAAACCTCTAAGTCCCACAAGACATCACAAAAACTGCTGAAAGCTTCATCAGCAGTTTGACAAAGACTGAAGACTTCAACAGCTAAAGATCAAAGAACTGAAGATCAACAGCTGAAGACTTCAAGTACTGAAGACTCATCTACTGAAGCATCAAGTACTGAAGAACTCAAAAACTAAAGCCTCAAGTGCTGAAGACTCAAGTACTGAAGATCAACAGCTGAAGAACTGAAGTACGGAAGATCAACAACTGATGTACAAAGTCTGAAGACAAAGACTGAAGACATCAGCTGATGACAACTACTGAA
>BJCO01002111.1:0-10816 GCA_018326465.1 Flaveria floridana
TTGTTTGACCAATCCTTGCGGTCAGGCCGAACCGTTTTCTGCAAAATTTCTTTGATCTGCCTATTGGATATTTCAACCTGACCACTCGTTTGAGGGTGGTAAGGTGTTGCAATCCTGCGATCTACTCCATATCATTTCAAAAGTTTGCCAAAATAAAAGTTCTTGAAATGTGATCCCCCATCACTTATGATCACACGAGGGACCCCAAATCGAGTGATTATATTAGACTGAACAAGCTTGCATACGACACTATGATCATTCGTTTTGGTGGCTATTGCTTCTACCCATTTAGAAACATAATCAACTGGCACCAAAATATACAAATTGCCACAAGAATTAGGGAAATGACCCATGAAATCAATCCCCCAAACATCAAAGATGTCAATAACAAGGATTGGTTGCATGGGCATCTCGTTCCTCTTGCTTATGCTACCCATCTTTTGGCAATTTGTAGACGTCCTAGCAAACTCATAAGCATCCTGAAAACTAGTAGGCCAATAAATCCCGTAGTTCAAAAATCATTGCCCGGTTTTCTGGCCACTGAAGTGACCCCCACACGCAGATGCATGTGCTAACTCCAACAATGCCTGAACTTCAGAATCAGGCACACATCTCCTAATCAGCTGAGCTACTCCAATTTTGAACAAATCCGGTTCCTCCTAGATATATTGCCTCGCCTGGGTAACAAAATGTTTCTTTCTTGTATTTGACCAATGTTTCAGGATTGTAACTACAACACAATAGTTCACTATGTTAGCATACCAAGGCTCTGAAGAATAAGTGGAAACTAACAAAAGATATTCATCAGTAAATTGCTCATTAATTTCCAACTCATGATCATCCATCTCGTAGACGATTCGGGACAAGTGGTCAGCTACCAACGTTTTCTGTCCCCTTTTTATCTCGAATTTCGAGATCAAACTCTTGTAGCAAGAGTATCCACCAAATCAATCTCGGTTTCACATCCTTCTTCTCCATGAGGTACCTAACAGTAGAGTGGTCAGAATAAACAATGACTTTACTACCTCATATGTATGACCTATACTTGTGAAGGGTATAAACTACTGCAAGCAACTCCTTTTCTGTCGTGGTATAATTCAACTCTGCATCAGAAAGGGCTTTGCTTGCATAGTAAATTGCCACAGGCATTTTATCCACCTTTTGCCCCAAAACAGCCCCAACCGCATAATCACTGGCGTCACACATGATCTCAAATGGTAGTGACCAATCCGGTGATTGTAAGATTGGGGCTTCCACCAACTTTTCTTTCAAAACTTTAAATGACTCTAGGCATTCTTTGTCAAAATTAAAAGGCACATCTTTTAACAAAAGATTACATAATGGTTTAGTAATTACACTGAAATTCTTTATGAACCTTCTGTAAAAACCTGCATGTCCTAAGAATGACCTAACTCCCTTAACATTTGTTGGTAGGGGCAAAGTGGATATAACTTGAACCTTTGCCCTGTCTACCTCTATTCCCTAACTAGAGATCACATGACCTAACACAATCCCTTCCTGAACCATGAAGTAACTTTTTTCCCAACTCAACACCAAATTAGTTTCCACACAACCTTTTAAAACTTTGACTAATTGCTCTAAACAAGACTCAAATGATGTAGAAAAGATAGAAAAATCATCCATAAATATCTCCATAGAACCCCCCACCATATCTAAAAAGATACTCATCATGCACCACTGAAAGGTGGCGGGGGCATTACACAAGCCGAATGGCATCCACCTAAATGTGAATGTACCATACGGACAAGTGAAAGTGGTCTTATGTTGATCTTCAGGATGGATTGCAATTTGGTTATAACCTGAATACCCATCTAGAAAGCAATAAAAACTCTGACCTGCTAGCTTCTCAACTATCTGATCGATGAAAGGTAAAGGAAAGTGGTCTTTAGAAGTTGCAGAGTTCAACTTCCTATAGTCAATACAAATCCGCCACCCGGTTACCGGCCGAGTGGCTACTTCCTTACCGTCAACGCTTTTCACAATCTGGATTCCGGCTTTCTTGGGCACAGTTTGGGTCGGGCTAACCCATTCGCTGTTAGAGATGGGATAAATGATCCCTGTGTCAAGCCACTTGAGTACCTCCTTCTTGACAACCTCTCTCATGTTTGGATTCAACCGTCTTTGAGCATCTGTTACCGGTTTGGTTCCTTCATCCGTTATGATCTTGTTCATCATAATAGAGGGACTGATTCCCTTCAAGTCTGCTATCGTCCACCCGATCGCTGCTCTATACTTCACTAGAACCTCCATCAATGCCTTTCATGATCTTCTGATAAGTTAGAGGCAATGATCACCAGGAGGGTTTCATTGTTCCCAACAAATGCATATTTGAGATGTTTTTACAGCTCCTTCAACTCTAACTGAGGTGGTGATGTCAATGATGACTGCAACTGTGTGTCAATGTATTATGGGAGACTCTCTACTTGATGAGTCCATGTTGGTCTCTCCTATTGTGCAGCCATTACCTCATGTTTCGTATCCTGCTCTTCCAACTCTTGCATCAGCTCCACCCATTCCCTATCACAATTAACACACGCCTCCTTGGTATGTCCTTCACTTTCATGAATTCCACACCTGTCAACAGTTTCTACTCCATAGCAGTCACTATCAATGGGAGGATTAGATGTATGGGCAAAAGAATGGATTAACTATCATTGTGACCTGTATGTCATGTCCACAACTCCGGTTCGATAATTAATTAAAGAATTAGAAGTTAACCAAAATGGTCGACCCAAGATGACAGTTTGTTGTTCATTGGACGCTGTGGTGTTATAGTCAAGAACCAAAAAATCAACAGGATAGTGAAAATTCTCAACCTTGATAACAACATCCCTCAACATTCCCCTGGAGAGTCGGGCGTGGTGTCAGCCAACACTACAGTAGTGTGGGCATGCTCCAATGGACCAAAATCGTATTGGTCATAAATGCTTCCCGGGGGGATGCTTATACTGGCTCCCAAATCCAGTAGCGCCTTAGAGATTTTAAAATCACCCACTTGAATGGAAATTAAAGGCACTCCCGGGTCAGGGAGTTTGGGTGGAAGTTGACCCAATAAGACTGCACTCACCATATTTGAAAGTTGAACCGTTTTGGGCATTTTAACATTCCTCTTTTGGGTGCACAGATCTTTTAAAAACTTTGCATAAGTAGGCACCTATTTAATTGCTTCCAATAGCAGAATGCTAATTTTTACTTGACTAAAAATGTCCCACAACTCATCCTGTTATGGGCCCCGTTTGGTTTCAACCTTTTTTTTACCCGGTAGAAGTAATGCCTTACGGAACGGGACGGTATTCGGCTCCATACCCATGTCCTTAAGATCACTTCCCTTATCCCCATTTACCCTTTCTTTTGATTTTGACAAATTTTTGTTTTTAGGTAAAACAGGTGTGGTGAATTCAACTTCCGGGTCACTCTCCACCTCCTCATAAATCTTACCTGAGCGAAGAATACTTACCTGATTGATGGACGCGTCCTTCCCGTTGGATGATCCGAAAGGCGAAGATGAAGAAGATTGGTGGTTCGGGTTTTGTTACGTGTCACTTGGTAACTTCCCACTTGCTTTCTTTATTTTAGACACGTCCTCAGCTAATTATTCTACTTGTCTTGATAATGCTTCATAACCATTGTCTCAGATCTCATCTTTCTTACTCTTCTCTTCCAGATTCTTCTGAATGTTCTTCAACATATCGGCCAAATCTTTCAGTGACAAATCTACAGAATTTGCAGGTTGCTCTTAAGGTGGCTGATAGTTCTTCTGGTTGTTCTGGTATGATCTATTGTAACCCCCTTATAACCTTGGTTATTCTGGTTCTGAGCTCTGTTCTGATATCTTGGCTGAGAGCTACCCTAAAAGTTGGGGTTCAACTGAGTATACGGGTTCCTATAACTGAAGTTAGGATGGTTTCTCAGACTGGGGTGATAGGTGTTAGTATTCAAATTGTTCTGATTGTTATACGGGTGCCTATCCCTCTGCACATAATTTACTTCCTCATTACCCCCGTACACATTCGAGTAATATCTAGCAATATGCCCCGGTTCACCACATCCTTCACAAACATTAAATGTACTCGTGGCCTTCACAGTTGCCTTACCACTACTTGACTGACCCAATAATTGCTTTTCTAATGCCTCAACCCAAGCATTCGTTGCTGCATCAATGCTTCTTGACTTCCTCCTAGATTGAGCTTGCCTCTTAGAGTTCACACTAAGTCTTTCAAGTAGCATCCAATCCTCATCCTCAGTGTTGGTCATGAAACTCACATTGCTTGTGAAGTTTATGTTTCTCACATCTTCGTCAGATAACCCCTCATAAAAAGCTTGTATCGGTTCCCACTGTTTAATCCCATGGTATGGACAAGTTCTCAGAAGTTCTTTAAACCTTTTGAATGCCTCATAAAACGGTTCTCCTACATGTTACTGAAAGTTTTTGATGGCGATTCTGGCATCAACTGTTTTTTAAGGAGTGTAGTATTCTTCCAAGAAGGCTTGTTGCAGTTGATCCCAAGTGGTTATGCTAGATCCGGTAGAGAATGAAACCATTTCTTTGCTGAATCCTTCAAAGTAAACTAAAATAGAACCAACTTTACCTCTTCTGGTGTGAATCCCTATGCCCCAATGGTCTCCCAGACTGCATTGAAATCTTGTAAATGTAGGTAGGGCTCTTCCTTTTCCAACCCGTGAAAATCTAGTAGGATGGCCAAACTGTTGGACCGAATCTCGAATGCTTGTCCCCATCGTTCCGGGCAAACTATAGGCGATGTAGTACCTGCCAGTGATGGTCTGAAATGACTATCCAGCCCTTGGTTTATTGCCTGCCAAGGTTGATATCCCGGATTGAATGGCACTCGGTATTGTCTTGGATTACCGTCATACACCCTCGGGTTCTGATTTCTCTATTGATTATTCTTATTCGGCGGTGGTTGGTAGTAATCCTCTTGTCGCTCCCTACCACTTTCAAACTCAACATCCATATCTAATGTATCCCCTTCTTCATACTCTTCATCCTTATCAAAGTCATACCGAACTTCCATCCTCTCGAAGAGATTTCTCTGTCTTGGTTATGGTCTAGGGTTCTGCCCTTGATGATATGAATTTTGAAGTGGCCTTGGTCACTGATGTGCGTTATTTTGAGGCGGTGGTGGGTTGTTTTGCTGTTGGGGGTTTAGGTCTGGTTGTGGTTGAAAGTCTTGGACTTCCGGATTCAGTTCTTGTTTTTGAACCTGTTGTAGTGGATCTGCCATGTGCTCGTTCTGAGACTTTGTCTGTTGTTTATGAACTCTGGTGTTTGCTTGGTTCTGCCGAGCTGACTTCTCAATTTCTGGGTCGAAAATCAAGGGTGCTTTGTCCCTAGAATACTGAGTCTGCATGCACGTATCTGTCACCTGCGCACACATAATACCAAGCGTAAAAAGGAACTAATAAAACAAACAAAACTGAAAATTAAGTTGAACTAATGACACTAAGCGCACTAACTCCCCGGCAACGGCGCCATTTTGATGAAGGGTTGTCAGGCCTATCAAAAATACTTATAAAACCGATCTCACCTAAGAAGCCAGGGCAAGTCGGGTCGATGCACAGGGAGTATGTGGAAAGTGTCAGTTAATTCAGAAAAATGGTTTGATTACGTTAACTATGAAAACTAACTTGCAAAGTAAAAGATTGATTAAAATCAGTAATAAAAAGAGCAACTCTCTTCAGATTTCAGGTCTATGATCGGAACCAAACTTGTTAAATCGAGTGTCAATCGGATTAAAAGAAATTGAACTGAAGGAAACACAATTGTAAATCACGGTGAGTGAGTGTTATTTTGTGTTAAAACCCACCGTAGATTAGTGACCCACCGTAAGATACATGAAACGCTTCTGTAATGAAAGGTCAGGCTCCACCGTAAATTACGGTGGAGTACCCCACCTTACAGTGGGGTCGAATCTCTCCTTTCTCTTTTCTTTGCTTTTCTTCGGTTTTTGGGTCTTGTCGGTCTTGTTTCTTCTCCCGTTTATCATCCTAATTACACCCTTTTAGCTCCTTTTCATCTCCATAACCTACAAGCATAAAACTAACACAGTAACGGAGTTCTAACATATAAATATAATCAAATTAAACCAAAATAACATGTTAAACCCCCGACAAACCACCCAAACATTAGCTCTCATCTCAGCTAGACACACTGCTCACTCATCCTTCTTAATATGGGCATCAACGTCCGTAGCTTGGGCTTTCCCTTCTTCTGTCTCTTTCTCTTTCTCCTTTGCATCAAGAGTTCCAAAAGTATTACTGCCAAATGTTTCGCCCGGATCAAAGATAACATTTCCATGTTGGTTAGTGTACTGAGGATACTCTTCTGCAGTGATATCCTCAATGTCAATCTCATCTACATCTTGCAGCTCTTCATCACTGATAACATCAACCTTGGGAGCATCCTTGACTAGCTCATCCGGGTTGAGTCAAAACATGTCGGCTAGCTGCTCATCTGTTAGATCATGAATGATCTCTCCCTTTTCGGGGGTGTAGCTCATAGATCAATGCATGATACCTTGCAATTCAAGAATCATGTTTAGCTGAGTCTTGATTTGCTGAAGGGGTGTGACATCATAGTCGTTTGTCTGTTGAGCTTCATCTGTTGGATTAAACATTCAAAACACAATCACACACGCATCGGTAATCTAGATAATTAAACATTAATAAAGATTAATTACATTAGTGTAATACATAATTCAAGTACAAAAGTTTTCAAATACAAAAACATTTAATCATTACCTTTGCCTTGATCGCTTGACTCTTCAGCTTGAGGAGCTGAGGAAGAGGGTCGCTGATCTTTATTCCTCTTAGTACGCCTCTCCCGAGCAGATGGATTTGAGGTTAATGCAGATGCATCACCTTCATGCTCAGGCTCATCATCATCTCCCCCTTCTTTGTCCTTCCCACTGCCTTCAGCCTCACCATCATCATCATCATCATCATCCGATTAATCATCGGACGAATCGTCATCATCATCATCACCATCATCTCCATCCCCTTTTATCTTCAAGGGCTCACCCTTCGTCCCTTTAAGTCTAAGCATCAGCTTCTTGTTCTTCTACTTAACCTCTTCAATCATCCTCACCGAGGCCATCAACAGCTCATTCTGTACAGTGAGGGCATGATGAGCTCTTGCCAAGGCTTACTCATGAGAAGCATCTCTCTCAATCAAATAGGCGATCTGTTGACTCTGAGTTACGTCTCTCTCAGTCAGCAGGGCTATTTGCTTGCCCTGTGCAGCGTTGACTGCCATTAACTGGTACATTTGGTTAGCTCGTATGTTATCTGTTGGGAGTAGTTTGAGCACCAGACGATTGAGGCTAGCCAGCTGCTCCTCTAACCCAACAGTAGGTAGAGGAGATCCTTGTGGAGGTATCGATGATGTAGAAGGGCCAGTTTGAGGTATGGTAGATGTGGTGGTGGATGTAGTGTGTGATGGGGTGGGAATAAAGGTGAATGGTGGTGGAATAGATGTGGGTATGGTAGGTTTGGTGGTGGGAATAGTGGTGGCAGTGGTGGTGGCAGTAGTGGTGGCTGTGGAGGTAGCAGTAGTGGTGGCTGTGGAGGGAGTAGTAGTGGTGGTTGTGGAGGTATGTATGGTGGCAGTTGGAGTGGTGGTAGTGGTGGTAGGAGTGGTAGTAGTGGTGGCTATAGTAGTTGTGGTAGTGGAGGTGGTAATCAGTACTATCCTCCATCTCTTGCCCTTCTTGCCGTGGGGCTGGGCCATTCTCTTCAGCCTCAAGCCCCTAGCAATCTGGGCTCCCCCTGGGCTAGTGGGCTGGGGAGGTATATAAGTGGGATCATCAGTCTCAGCAATCTCAGTCCCAGCCTGGCGTCCCCCAACCGCCTCTTTACCCCTTTCGGTAGCCACTACTCGGCTACCGACTGTCCTTGTTAGAGGCTCCTCACCCGACTCATCCTCCTTTTCATCAACCAAGAAGTCCCGGTGGATGGCAGCCTACTCCGATCCACCAGGAGCAGAGGTACTACTGTCGGGAGGTGGTGGAGATATGGTAGACGTGTCAGCGGCCCGTGATTGACTGGGGCCTTCATCTCCACCACCTTGACCATCATCATGGTCATCATCGTCATCATCCTCGTCAGCAGGAGCCACAATCGGCTCGACATTGGAATCACTATCATCGTGACGCCACTTCTTATGAGTTGGCGCCACGTATCCCTCGTTGGCCAGATGGCCGAAGAGTCTCCTCACCGAGGGCTTCACCTTCTTTCCCCGGTAGACCTTCATCCTTCCTAAGGTGGTATCATCCATCACCTCTAGGATCACTGCATCGTCCTCCTCCTTAGGCAGCATAGGAAGCTTCTCGTCTATAATCATCTGCAAGAATCTTGGATACATGCAGAAGCCTTCCTTGCCTTTTGCCTCGATGTTCTCTGTCAAGCATGAGAAGAACATGCGGGAGAAACTGAACAGGTGGTTCAGCACCAGCATAGCATATGCGTTCTAGATTTGGTCCGATAACTCGTCAAACCCTCCTCTCCTGGAGGCTATGCACTTCAAGATCACATGTGCCAAGTACTTATACTGGGGGCACATGTTGCTCTTGTTAAGCACGCTGGCATTGATGTCGCCGGTGTACTTAACCCGAAGAAAGCATCCCCGTACCGTAAGGGGGTGTAGCTTGGTTGGGTGGGTTCCGTTCTCACCCAAATCCAAGATGCGTCTCAAATCGTCTTCCCCGATCCGAATATCTTATCCGAAGATCAAGCTCCGGATGCAGTATGGCTCAGCAGAGCGGTCGACAGTGGCATTCTCCCAGAATGCCTGCTGAATAGATTTATAAGGTGTGCAGGGAGTGGAGATGGCCCTGTAGATCCTCGATCTAAGTAAAAATAAAATGATCACTGCAAACTCAGATGCGTTCCAGGATGTAGCATCAAGATGAGCACAAATGTTGTGCTTCGTGCTCATAGTCCATCTCTCAGCCATGTTGCTACACCACAAGAAACATAAATGTTAGACCCGTTTATCAAAGATAAAAATTGAATTGAACTGATTTTCACAAACTGGTTCAATCGTGCGATTGGACCATACGATTGAGTTTAGTCGTACGATTGAGTCTGCGACTGAACTTAGTCGTATGCTACATCAATGCGGTTGAGTCAGTCGTGCGACTGAGTCACCGATTGATTCAATCGTGCGATTGAATCATACATCTGGCTCAATCGTGCGACTGAGTCGTACATCTGGCTCAATCGTGCGACTGAAGTTCATCAACCTGTCCATTCGTATCAAGCACTGTTAGAACAAATAAATTTGAATCTTCATCAAACGTTAAATTAGACTTCGTGTTTAGATTCATTAGTTTCGTAGGGATTCGAAATAGCACTTAATGTCATTAAAATCAGCTTTAGTGTCCATTTAAGTGGTGTATTTTAAGTTTTTAGTCCTGATTATTTGTTTTATAACTTTCAATCATTTTAGGTTTGATTAAACTGTTATGTGTCACGATTTCATCCGCATAGTACCTGAAGATGAACACTTAGTGGTTAGTAATCGAATCAGAGCGTAATCACAAATATTGGAAATTTTGGCAGAGTGTCTGGGTAATGGGCGGTTATTGAGAATTTTGAAGTTCGTAGGGTTTACGACTGACTGAGTCTCCTTTTATACTATTTTGGATTTCAGTCATGCGACTGGACGCATGCGCATGACTCAATCGTGCGACTGGACCCATGCGCATGACTCAATCGTGCGGCTGGGGTTCAGTCGTACGACTGACTCATACTCCTTCATTCAGTCACACCATTAGGTCATTCTTATGATCCAATCTCATGGTTTGCCCCATACTCATGGTCCATACGTGTGATTAGCTCATACTCATGGTCCATTCATGTGATTTTCTCATACATATGGTCCAATCGTGCGACTGGTCCATACTTATGGTCCAATCGTGCGATTGGTCCATACTTATGAGTTTGACTTCATCCATTTCCACACACTTAAATTTTACTTTTGATAAATAAACTTTATGACCGATGATCATCTCAGACATGATCTTTTAACAGAAATTCTTTGATCACCTCAGACATGATCCTTTTAAATTAGAACAAGTTGATCACCTCAGACGTGATCCTTTTAATTGAAATAGTTTGGTCACCTCAGACGTGACCCTTTTAATTTTCAAAACTTGATCATCTCAGATATGATCCTTTTAAATTCACACCAGTTTGGTCACCTCAGACGTCACCCCTTTTATTTTTTGATTCACAGAATTCATCTAGTTACATAGTCTGACATTGACATCTAATTGATAGATAAAACAGTAAACAACTTGAATTGAAATAAAACTAAATATATTTTTGTGGTTTTGTTTGAGGTGGATTGAAAACATTTTAATTTTCCTTAATAGATTTCTTCCCCTGATCAGAACATCATCAAGCATTTACATCTTATCTAGAAGGACTCTTATGGAATCATACAAGCATAAACATAATCATTTGGGACCCTTTTGCATATGCTTGTTTAACTTATTCTTATGTAACACCCGAAAGTTTGACTTTAGATAGGCTATGCGACTGAGCTTCAGTCGCCTATGATTTATGCGACTGGAGGTTCAACCGCATGGCTATTCGGCCGATTGAAGCTCAACCGCATGATTGAAGTTCAACCGCCCGAATGAAGTATGAGCCGCATGGAACACGTGCGATTGGGGTCCAATCGCATAGTGTTGATGCGACTGAAGGTCCAGTCGCCCCTGGACCAGATGCGACTGAGCAAAGCCTATAAAAGGGGAGCAGCCCTCATTCTCCT
>BJCO01002113.1:0-12644 GCA_018326465.1 Flaveria floridana
TTCCAAAACTATTGTTAAATGTTTTCCTGTTTTCGCTTCCTCAATACTTAAATACAAGTTGGTTTATTTCATTATTACTAAGCAACTTATATGATTTGTAATTGTCGAGTCGTTTGGTGTAACTGATGCTTATCTGAGATCCTGGTTATGTCACACGCCTGGCGGTAAAACCCCGTTTGTGGAAAAATGAGGGTGTGACATGGTTGAATCGCACAATTGAGATTCAGTTGTGCGATTGAGCCAATCTTGCGACTGAAGCTGCTGTGGATGAAAAATTCGAAACTTTGAACACTTTCACACCAAAAAACGATTTTTCACGAACCCTAATCTGCCATAAGTCGAAAAGTTTGAAACTTTTGAATCATGCACACTTCAAAAACAATTTTTGAATCAAAACAGGAATTTATTGAATTAAAAACATTAATTTTAACAAAACACCAATCGAATCCACGAAGAATCACCAGCCAATGCTCTGATACCACTTGTTAGGACCATGTACGTACGAAGTACTAACTAATTCAATGTGAAACCAGATCAAATAGTGCAGAATCCTATTTGATTGGCGATCCAATCAGTGAGAACGTAAACCCTGATCGATCTAATGATTAAACAACGTTAAGAACGAGTAGAAATCAATTAGGGATGAACTATGAAGTTGGATGGACGAACTGGGACGCTCTGGACGGCTAGGGTTTGCTAATATTCGAAGTGTCTTTTTTCACAAATTCCGTGGTATTTATAGTCGTACGACTAAGCCATTAGCATGGTTCAGTCGTGCCACTGTGTCAAGCAATTGATTCATACGCATGACTGAACTCTATGAAAGGTTCAGTCATGCGATTGAGCAAGTCTTATGACTCAGTCGTGCGACTGGTCCACTCACCTGATTGGTCGTGCGATTGCGCCAGTCTTATGACTCAGTCGTGCAACTGATCCAATCACTTGGTTTAGTCGTGCGACTGGTCCATAAGCATGGTCCATTAGCCTGAATGACCACAAGACTAAGTCAAACACATTTCTGAATCATTATTAACTCAGAACTATGAATAACTACCACAAACCTATATATAATGTTCAGTCAAGCATGTAGTAATAAAGGTTATAAGAATACAATATAGTAAATAGTAAATAGACATCCAAACATATATCATATTACAATAATACCCTTGTATTACACATATGTAAGAAATGAAAGACATAAATGTTTAAGTACAATAAACTAGGGACATCATGTATCAACAAACTCCCCATTGGACCTAGTTTACTTTATTGTTTAACATTCTTTACATGCTCTTAAAACATCTTGTACTTCTCCTCTTTTGAGACTCCAACATGAATCTCAAATGCAAAACATAGTCTGATCACGTGCTGAAATTATAGAGCATGTACAATATCTTGTGTATCATAGAACAGTGGCCACGTGTATAGAGTATAAACATCATCTGCCAATAAGTTAATAAGCCACATCGGGTCAAATACCCTGATCATCTCAATCATACCATCTCGGTTAAGCACTATAACAGCTTCGCCCGTCCTCCAATCATAATACCACCATTTGAAATGAGGTGTGAAGTCCTGTGGCATTTCCCTTATTGGGATCTTAGACATACTTCTCGGAGGACTCCACTTCAACACCACCTTTTGTCTTCTAGAAATAGGGTCAACTTCAGTTTTGTGTAAAAAACTCCTCGGTTGTTGAGGTTTGAAGTTTACCTATCTTGTGCGGTATTTCTTCTTCAATGCCTTTTCAAACCATCCTGTCATTTTTCTCGAGTTTGCATATAGCAAGTTCAGGCATGCTAGTCTGTTCAGATTGAAACTAGGGGGAGTCTTCAGATCATGTGGATGTTTGTAGTACTCAATCCCCTTCTCTCTCTTTACAGCATATACGTTTAGATCCTCAAAATATGCTCAGCTGATGATCTTTCCAGATACTTTTTGATGCTTTTTCACTTTATACAGCTTAGTATAGGCATTCTGCTTAGGTGGCTTTCTTTGATTCTTCATCTCAGATAGACAGGCAATCCATTTTGCCTTCCTTTGAGCCACATCAGTATCATCAGCCTGTGCTTTACTTTCAATAGCTTCCTTCTCCTTAAACTTCTCATCTACCTTGTCGAAATCTCCACTTATAAAAGTTTCACCCAAATCCAGGATAGTCTCTCCATTAAAATCAGTGTACTGAGGATAGTGATCAGACGTTATATCCTCAATCTCAATCTCATCAGCTCCTTATAGCTCCTCATCGCTTACGACATCAACTTCAGGAGCATCTTTCACGATCTCATCCGGATTCAGTCTAAACATATCAACCAGTTGTTTGTCTGTCAATTCATGAATAATCTCCCCCTCTTCAGGTGTATAGCTCACCGATCTACGTACAATCCCTTGCAAATTAAGAATCATTGTGAACTGAGTCTTAATTTGCTGAAGGGGAGCAACATCAAATTCGTCAACCTATTAAGTTGTATCTGTTTGATAGAATTTCAACAAAGCACACATTAATGAATCATCAAGGTATTAAACATAAAATATCATCATTTACATTAATGTAATACAATGTTCAAGTACAAAATATTTCAAATTACATAAACATTCTTAATTATTACTTTGATTTTTATCTTGAGGCTCATTAGCTTGAGGAGTTGAGGAATAGGCTCCCTGATCTCGACTTTATTTAGTCCGCCTCTCCTTCTCAGATTGATTTGAGGTTGACGCATTTGCATGACCTTCATGTTCATCATCCTCATCATCATCTTTCTTCTCCTCCTCTCCACTCACATCCGACTCTGCCTCATCATCCTTATCATTTGATTCATCATCATTAGAGTCGTTATCGTCATCACCATCACCTCCATCTCCTTTAATCTTTAACATTTCCTCCCTTTTCCCTTTCAGCCTCAGCATAATCTTCTTATTTCCCTTCTCTAGATCCTCCATCTTTTTGGTGGATGACAGCACTAGCTCATTCTGAGCTTGAAGGGCCTTATGAGCTCGAACTAAAGCATGCTCTTGGGCTTTGTTCTTCTCAGTCAGTTTGGCAAATTGCTAGCCCTGTGTTGTATTCACAGACATTAGTTGACTGATTTGGTTTGCCCGGATATCATCAGCAGCTAACAGCTAGAGAACTAGCCGGTTAAGGCTCGCTAGCTGTTCCTCTAACCTAACTGTGGGTAGAGTAGTGCTCTAGAAGGTCGGAATATAAAAGGTTGAGATGCTGGCTTGTGTAATGGTAGGCTTGGTGGTTGAGGTTGTAAAGATTGGTGTGGGGATAGGAATGGTTTGTGGAGGTGTAGTTTTGGGTATTGAGGGTGAGGCTGATGTGGGTATGTGTGGTAGTGGGTATGTCGGTGGTAGCGGCTATGATAGTGGTAGCGGCTATGATAGTGGTAGCGTCTGTGATAGTGGAAGTGGTAGTGGAGGAACTCATCAAAATAATCCTTTGGCATTTCCCCTTCTTCCCATAGGGTTGGGCCATCCTCTTCCTCCTTGTCCTCATAGCAGCAGGTGATTTTCCTTTGCTGATTGGTTGTTCGGGTGTGTAGGATGGATCAGTCTCCCCAGTGTCGACTCCTTGTGACCTAGCCTGGCAGGTACCAATCACCTCTTTTCCTCTCTCAGTAGCCACCCACTTGCTACCTACCTGCCTAGCAAGAGACTCTTCTTTTGAGTCCTCAGAATCATCTCTCAAGCAAAAATTACCCAGATCTTCCATAGTGGCGAGATGTGGGTGAACTGTTGACTGGCCAGAGCCACCCGCAGTAGATGAACCGCCTCCGTGACCCTCATCCGGGTCATCATCATCACCCTCCTCATCATCAGGAATCAAAATGTGCCCAACATTGAAGTCACTATCATCATGTCGCCATTTCTTCCTGGCAGGAGCAACATATCTAGAATTGGCCAGATGCCCAAACAATAAGCTCATAGGGGGCTTTGTCTGCTTTCCCCTATACACCTTCATCCTTCCCAGAGTTGTGTCATCCATAACCTCCACTACCACCTCATCATCCCTGTTCTTTGGCAGTGTTTGGAGTTTCTCATTGATGATCATTTGGAGAAACCAGGGATACATGCAGAAGCCCTCCTTCCCCTTGGCCTCTATGTTCTCCCTCATGTAGCTAAAGAACATCTTAGAGAAGCTGAATAGGTGGTTCAGTACTAATGCCACAAATGCATTTTGTATCTGATCACTTAGCTCATCAAAACCACCTCATCTGGAAGCAATTCACTTCAGTATCACATGTGCTAAATACTTAAAAGGGGGGCACATATTGCTCGTATTAAGCACGTCAGCATTGATGTCGCCCGCGTACTTAATCCTCAAGAAACATCCCCTAACAGTCAAGGGATGAAGCTTGGTCTGGTAATCCATATCGTCCCCCAAATCTATTACTCTCCTCAAATCATCTTCACCAATGTCGATATCCTGACAAAAAATGGAGCTCTTGATCATGAAAGGCTCAATTGAGCTATCTACTACGCATTCTCCCAGAATGCCTACTGTAGTGATCGGTATGGTGTGTCGGGAGTAGAGATAGCTTGGTATATCCTGGATCGGATTAGGATATCTATAACTCCTATAAACTCTGCAGTATTCCTCGATGTGGTGTTCAGGTAAGCACAAATGTTGTGCTTAGTACTCATCGTCCACCTTTCCGCCTTTTTTACTGTAACACAAACAACCATTAGAATAACAAGTTAGACCAATCCACATGGAAGAAACATTTGAATTTGAACAGGTCTTATCATACTGGTTCAATCGTACGATTGAAGCATACGATTAAACTCAAACGTATGATTGAGCATCCGACTGAGCTTAGTCGCATGTCATGACATACGATTAAGCCAGTCGTACGACTGACGCACCGATTGAGTCAGTCATGCGATTGAACCATGCGTCTGGTTCAATCGTGTGATTGAAGTTCATCAGACTGTCCAGTCACATACGTACTGTGCGAGACCAAAAATTTGAATTTTCTTTGAATCAGGAATATCCATGTCAAGATTACAGTCATTAGATGCGCCATGGCTTGTTATAACACCAGATATACATTAAATTCACTTTTAATTTCATTTAAAGGTCCAATTTGGTGTTTTTCAGTTCGGTTTAGTTTGGATATTGTTCATTCTGATTTTCGATCGATTTTGGGTACTAAACATCACATTGTCATCTTGAATGTACCTGTTGATCAATGCGGAACCGTTAGCAATCGAATAAGAAAGTTAAATATCAAGAAATATTTCGAAAAGGGTCCTTAGCTAATCGGGTATTTGAGAGATTTTGAAACCAAGTGTAGGGTTACGACTGACTGAACCCCCTTTTTTATACTGTTTTGAATTTCAGTCGTGCGACTGGCCCCGTTCGCATGGTTCATACGTGCGACCGAGGTTCAATCGTACGACAGACCTATATGCTTTCAACCAATCGTACGATTGGTTCATACTGAGGTTTCCAATCGTGCGACTCGGCCATCCTTATGGTCCAGTCATGCAATTGAGCCATACTTGTGGTCTAGTCATGTGATTGGCCCATACTTATGGTCCATTCATGTGATTGGGCCATACTCATGGTCCAGTCCTGCGATTGGCCCATACTTATGGTCCAATCATGTGTTTGGGCCATACTTATGGTCCAGTCATGCGATTGGGCCATACTTGTGACTTTGAGTTCGTTTGGCCCAATATTTCACAAAATTATTTTTGAAATATGACATTATGACCATTGATCATCTCAGACGTGATCCTTTTAAATGAAAACCATTTGATCACCTCAGACGTGATCCTTTTAACTGAAAATCATTTGATCACCTCAGACGTGATCCTTTTATCTTTTAGAAGCAAGCTTTTCACAGTTAATGTTCGGTTCATTATGTGACATTCATAGAGTTTAGTCTTTTTACATAATTCGACACTGACACAATACTAATGTAAGTAATGCAGGAAAACTTGCACTAAAACTGAAATAAGACATATTTTTGTATTTTTCATTTGAGGAGAGTTGAAAGCATTTTCAACATTACTTAAAAGATTTCTCCCCCCGGGCAGAATAGCTTCAAACTTTAACATCATTTCTAGAAAAATTCACATAGAATCAGACAGGCTAAAAACACAATCATTTTGGGACCTTTTGTATTTATATCAATGACAGAGAACATTATATATACGATTCACAGAATCTCATTCATATAAGAGTCAAAAGTACTAAAAGGAAATCATGCTAGAGCTGTAGTATAGCGCACATTGATTTTGCACATCGAGAGATGCAACCACGATGATTGTCAGTATATTTGTCCACTTAAATCCAAACATAGATTTTTGACATACATTGGTGATTATTTAGGTGTATTACATCAACAAGTATTTATGGATCCCATGCTTATATGGTAATCAACATTCCTTAGGAGATATTTGAGCGGTCTATGGGTTTTTGTCAAGAAGAAACTATTCTAAGAGCTTTCAAAGAGATGCCAAGACTCAGGTCAGTCCCATCGCACAGCAGAGAGGCGCAAACAACAATCAATTCTTAGAATATATAGGTTATGCTTATCCTCAGGTCAGTGCCATCGCATAACAGAGAGACACACTTCCTTTCTTCTTGTTTGAGCAATTTTATAATACATTTAACGCAGCAACGACATTTGTCATTAACTTGATTGCGTTTCGCATTTTCATATGCTTTGCTCATAGCTTTGGTCATTCACACACATTTGTGGCTTTCTTTTTGCTCCTCACCCCTTATTGGAAATATATTGATTGTGCCAACCAGGGATAAGATCGGGACCCAGAACCTGTTGATTGATTTAATTTACGTGATTCACCAATGATGTCTACTAGTCTATTGTGTTGAATCTACCGACACATTATACAATGGACTTGCAACCCCTAGATCTACTTTCTCTATGTAACCACAGTAACAGACTAGCTTACTATCATTTTTCAACTTATTAGGATTTGACTTCTCAAGCTTATAATTTTTTGTAACTTTCAATATAACATTTCAAATATGAAAATCCTTTTGGTGTCCCAAACGATTTGATGCCTGTGTACTATCGTTTTGCACTGTACTGAAACAATTTCTCGGATTTGATGTCTTTGCTTTTCGGCTTACCTGCCCGCTCCTTTTTTTAAGTAATAAATACTGAAACTAAAATTATTCTCCACCTAAAATTCTAAAACAGAATATCTTTTTGTGTATTTGATATTTTTAAGATAGAAAAGAAAATAAAATAAGATAAAATAAATTTGATAGAAAAAAATTAAAACTAAGAAACATACGGACGGACTATGAACTCGACTCCTCCGGAATCACATCGTCTTTCTTCTTGTATAGAGGTCGGCGCGCTGAAAATCAGTGTTAATTTTAATTACATCGATTAAATGCTTTTCAAAACAATCATGTATGAAGTGATATTTAATGTCGATTTGTTTGGTTTTGGGATGTTGTACCGGATTTTTAGTTACATCTATGGCAGCAGAATTATCAACAAAAATAGGAGTGTTAGTAAATTGCAAACCGTATTCTTGCATTTGCTGTTGAATCCAGATGATTTGAGCACAGCAACTTGCAACAACAACATCTTCAGCTTCACATGTTGACAGAGCAACAAATTTCTGCTTCTTACATTGCCAGGTGAGTAACCGCCTTCCAAAAAATTGATGTTGACTTGTAGTTGATCTTGCATCCACGATAGTCTGAGTCACTATACACTGTAAGTTCAAAGTCATCATCATAAGGATACCACAACTCGAGTGTTGGAGTACCCTTCTGATAACGAAATATCCGCTTCACCCCAATTAGATGATTTACTTTTGGCTTTGACTGATATCTAGAATAGAGACACGTGGCGTACATGATATCAGGATGAGAAGCTGTGAGATACATTAGAGATCCGATCATTCCACGATACATGGTGGCATCTACCAAATCCCCATTTTCATCGGGTGCCACATCGTGGTTCGTGGCAAGAGGGGTACCAGCAATCGTTACATTTTCCATATCAAACCGACTTAGAATGTCCCCCACGTAATTAGTCTGATGTAGAATGATTCAAGTGGGTGTCTGATCTACCTGTAATCCCAGAAAGAACTTCATCTCTCCCATGGCACTCATTTCAAATTCAGCTTTCATCACAGATTCAAATTCTTTACATAAGGCTTCGCTTTTGGAACTGAAAATTATGTCATCCACATATATCTGAACCATTAGTAAATCACCATCCTTTTCTTTAATAAATAACGTGCAGTCAATCACTCCCCTATGAAAGCCTTGTTTCAGCAGATGTGTGGAGTGTTTCTCATACAAGGCTCGAGGGGCTTGATGTACCCCATACAAAGCCTTGTCCAACTTATAAGGATCTTCGAATCCTTTGGGTTGACTGACATATACTGTCTCATGGATATCACCATGTAGAAATGCACTCTTCACATCCAATTGATATACTTTGATCTTCATTTAGGATGCATAAGCTAGGAAGATCCTAATTGCCTCCATCCTTTCCACTGGTGCAAATACCTCATTGTAGTCCATACCCTCGCTTGTCTGAACCCTTGAACTACTAACCATGCCTTGTTTCTAATAATGACCCCCTGGTCATCTTTCTTGCAATGAAGAACCCATTTCGTACCAATTACCTTAGTACCCTTAGGTCTGTCCACTAGTGTCCAAACACCTAGCTTCTTAAACTGCAGAAGTTCTTCTTGCATCGCATTAACCCATGCCTCATCTTTCAAGGCATAACTGACATACTTGGGCTCGACTTGAGAAACAAAACACTTATATGCCCCATCAAGAATGTATCCCTTTTCCATCACAGTTTCATAATCAGCTGTGTACAACTAATTTCTTGTCTGTACCCTAGAGAGAAGATCCCCGATGAAGTTGTCCGGGGGGTGATTCACGCTAATCCTTGTCACCGGAGTTGTAGGAACGACCATTTTATTATCCACGTTTGTAATCATTGGTTCATTTTCTATGGCTATTTGGTGACAAGCCCTAGAGGAATTAGCCAATTCATTTTTACCTACAGGTGTACTTTCATCTGGGCTGTCAGGTTCATCATTGCTTGCATTTTCATTTGCTGCCTCCTCATCATATGAGGAGTGATCATTGAGTTCTAAATTTGCCCCTGAAGACCCAAAAATGCCATTGATTGGAGTCGTAGTGCTTGAGTATGGATTAGGAGTGTTCAGAACATCATACATTATTTCAGCAGCTACCTCATCATTGGAATATTCAGTAGGAAGATTGAATGACTTGAAAAATCCATCATAATCAAACAAAAATGATGGACCTTTTCCAGCAAGGGGGGTGGTGTATCTTTGCACATCAACGTTGCTCCACACTTCAACTTGACCTATAGAGTTGTTGTAAAGTTGTTTTTCCGGTATCTTATATCCAAGAAAGATACCTTCATCTGCTTTTTCATTAAACTTGCTAGTCTAAGATTTCTTCAGCAACATGCAAGGAGCTCCAAATGGTCCCAGATACTCCAAGTTCGGTTTACGCCTTTGAAGCAACTCATAACAAGTTTTACCATGAAGTTTGACAACTAATACACGATTAAGAGTGTAGCATGCATTAGCAACAGCTTCATTCCAGAATTGAACAGGCAGTTTTGAATTTGCCAACATCGTCCTTGCAGTTTCAATCAAACTTCGATTTTTGCGTTCAGTAACTCCGTTCATCTGTGGAGTGTAGGCAGAAGAGAATTGATGAACAATCCCTTTCTCTCGATAGAAAGCCTCCATCCACTGATTCTTGAATTCTATGCCGTTGTCTGAACGTATCTTCCTCACTTTCAACTTGTACAGAGACTCCAGAGTAGTAACCAAATTCTTGAATGACTCAAAAGTCTCTGACTTTGCTTTAAGAAACATAACCCATGAGGATCTTGAATGATCATCTGTGACCACAAAACAGTACCAGTCCCCAGCTATGCTCTTAGTACTGACAGGGGCAAATAAATCCATATGCAGAAGCTCCAGTGGTATCTCAATAGAATGAACTTTCTTTTTTTTTGTGAGATTTCTTGGTTTATTTCCCTTTCTTGCATGATATACAGAAATCTGGAAGATGAAAATTTTTTACTGTAACGCCTTCAACCAGATTATTTTGAACCAAGTGATTCATCTTTCGGGTATTTATGTCCTATTCTCCTGTGCCAAGAAATAGAATCCCTCTCTATGGCTTTAGACAAGAAACACTATACAGTTGACTCAGTTGTGAAAGCTCTTGACATATCCAAGACATACAAGTCATTATATCTTGATATTGACATTAAAATTTGCTCCTTAGGGATAACATAATCCTTCTTCAGAATATAGCATTTCCTATTATCAAACACCACTTTAAAGCCCTTGTCGCAGATTTGGGAAACTAAAAGTAAATTGTTTTTTAGCTGTTGAACATAGTTTACTTTATCAAAGTTCACTTTCCTATTTCCGACTTCACCTTGAGCTGTGATGTAGCCTCCTTTGTTTCCCGCAAAAGATACATGTCCCCCTTTGATTTGTTTGACATTAAAAAGGAGAGACAGATTCCCGGTCATGTGCCTAGATTCCCCACTATCAATAATCCAGGTGTTAGTGATAGCGCTGTAGCGGACAACCTGCACAAAATAGAAAAGATTAGTTCAAAAGCCATCACACATAACAAACTCCACCCACTGTCCTTGGGAAGTCGGAGACACAACATTTCTTCATCTTATCCTCACTTTCAGACACACTTGATGATTTGGCTTTCCACAAACCAGTCTTTTGTAAGACCTGTTTGTTATAAACAGACGACTGATTTATTGTTTTAACATTTTGTTTGCTTTCATCACCATGTTTTACCTCAGTCCTCATAGCTTTTCCAGGTGCTTGACTGTGTTGCCTGTGGTATTTTGGAGGAGTGTTTGATGTTGTTGTAGTGAACCTTGAGTGGTTATCTTGAACAAGATCAATCCTTCATCTCGGTGTCTGATAATAGGGACAATTTGGAGATATATGTCCTCGTTCTCCACATTTATAACAAGATCTCCATTCTCCTAGACTAGGAAATCTTTTGTGTTTGTCTCTTTCTTCTCAACTTTAGGTTTCTCAACTCTTTTTTTGAGAAATTTAATTGGTTTCATATTTTGACTACCTTTTCCTTTCATTTTGTTGAGATTTTGATGATGAACAGTTTTAGAATGAGTTAGTTCTGAAATTTTAGGTTTTGAAACTTGAACTTTTGAACCCAACCCAAGAGAAGCACTGCTATTCTCATCATCCCATTTTTAATGACATCCTCATCTTTAGTGCCATAACTAGATGCCGTCTATTTAGTAACAGATTGCATAGTTTCAACTGTGGAATCTGGATCACTGACTAGAGGGGTAGTCACCACATGATCCTTGATAGGGTTATTATTTATGGGTTGAGATTTTGTCTTCAAAAGGATCGCATGTGGTGGCGGCACTACGTTATAACCAAGCCCTTCCCCACTATTTCTCTCTTTGACTAAGTTCTGAACAATGTGAGAGGAACTAGCTAGACTGTGAAGTTTTTTATTTAACGATTCAATTTAAACTTGCAAAATAGCTTTTTCTTTCTTAGTTTCCTCTATTGTTGATAAATGGAACTTAATGTCATTTGCTTTATTAAAGGAAACAACCTCGGTTTCCCTAAGTTGCTTTCCTAACAGATCAAGTTTTTCTTTAAAAGTGCCCTCTTATTGCTTTAACACCCTGTTAGCTTCAGTACATAGTTTCAAATCATTTACCAGGCTATCATTGTGATCTAACACCCTAGCAAATTTTAAATCTATGCTTTCATGAAATTTATTACATTCTTCATAGGCATGTTTATTAAAAAGTTCATCTTTGGTACTTACCTGTGATGTGCTGGAGGTGTTAGCCATGAAAGCAACCTGAGATTCCTCATTAGTTTGAGATTCTATGTTGGCAGCACTCAATTCATCTTCAACCAAATGATCCACGACATCCATTGCTTCTTCAGCGTCTAAATTAGTATAATCAGCTATGTTAACTCCTTCACTCGCTGACCCATCATCAAAATCTTCTACCAGTGCCACATTTGCTTCTCCATTAGAAAGAAATCTAAAGGACCAGTCCTGTCCTTCATCTCCTAGAGCAACCAAAGTCTTTGAATCCTGACTTATTGAAGCCACTTTCTTTTCTTTATCCTGACGGTTGATGGATGAAAAAGGGTTACCATTTCCAGTCATCTTAGGTTTCACGCACTATCTTTTGAAGTGACCCTTTTTACCATAATTGAAGCATGTAACTTTGGTTTTATCAAAACCAAAAGTTATGTCTTTGGTGGTAACCAGATTCTGCCCCGTCTTCTTCATAAACTTCTTAGCCCTTCTCACAACACTGGCCAAAGCCCACATGATATCCATTCTTTCCAACTCTGTCTTATCTACCTGATCATAGTCCTCATCCGTGATATGACAGTTTCCTAGCTTACCCACAACCAACCTATCATATGAGTGTACAACCGCAACGAGAAGATCCATATGCTCTTTTGCTACCTTAATAGTAATATTTCCCAGTTTCTTAATCTTCATCTAAGTAGAATTAGAGTCAGGAATAGTATATTGGGTTCCAGATGAACCTGATGATTCACCTCCCGAAGAGCCACTTTGAGAAGTTCCA
>BJCO01002114.1:0-11816 GCA_018326465.1 Flaveria floridana
CTAGTGGAGTGTTTTAATTTTAAGTTTTAATAGAAATTAGTATTATGTGTAGTATTATTTTTGTAGTGTATAATTATTAGTTAGTAGATATTGTTAAATGTTGTCATGTGCATGATTAATCATGCATGAATCCGAAAATTACAAGTGTGTGTGCATATGCACACATTTTAATTGTTTCAATTAGCATTTTGAATTCTACTTAGGGTGACTAATTAACATTCCCGGACACTAAGTTTCTAAAAGGTAAGACTTGAAATAACTAAAATTCACAAAAATCACATAAAATCATAAAATGCAAATAATAGCAATTGTTGATTCTAAATTCACTAATAGAGTTAAATTGTTTCTATCATTAGTATTCATAAGATGGGCGATGATGCAAGTAAATTAGGGTTTAGAATAGTGACCTTGAGGCTAGTTGTCACAGATATGCTGCTTGTTCAAGTCTATGTCGATGACATCATATTTGGTTCATCAAATAACCAAATATGTAAGGATTTTGAAAGCATCATGAGGAACAAATTTGAAATGACTTCTATGGAAAAGATGGACTTCTTCCTTGGAGTTCAAGTGAAACATATGGAAGAAGGGTTCATCATCAATTAGTCTAAGTATGTCAAGGATATTTTAGAAAGACTTGAGATGAAAGATTGTAATCCAACCAAGACACCTATACAAAGAAATCACAATCTTTGTCCTGATCTAAGGGGGAGGATACTGATCAGCATCAGTATAGGGCAATTATTGGATCTCCAATCTACCTCACTGCAAGTAGACCTGATACCATGTTTGCAACATGCATCTGTTCAAGATATTAGGCTGCTCTCAAGGTGTCTCACCTAATTGTTATTAAAAGAATTCTTAGATACCTTAAAGGAGCTCCCAAATATGGCCTTTGGTATCCTAAGAACAAGGATTTCAACCTTTATGGTTACACTGATAGTGATTATGGTGGCTTCAACATCAAAGGAGGATGTCAATCTCTTGGTGGAAGGATCATCTCTTGGCAATGTAAGAAGCAATCATGTGTCTCTACACCTACTGCTGAAGCTGAATACATTGCTTCTGCTAGCTACTGTGCTCAACTGCTATGGATTCAAAATCATAGGTTAGACTATGGTTTCAACTTCATGGAGACTCCTATCCACATAGACAACAATAGTACTATTTCTATCACAAAAAATCCAGTCTAGCATTCCAAGACAAAGCACATTGACATCAGGTATCATTTCATTCGAGATATAAATGAGGCAAACTTGATTAAACTAGTTAATGTTGATTGAAATGAATAATATGCTGATTTGTTTGTCATAGCATTTGATGAACAAAGATTTAAGTATTTAATTACAACTATTGGGATGATCAACATTGACTAGTCATTTTCTTTTGAAAACCTTTTGAAAATATGTCATGTCTAAGTTGTCTATTTACAATCTAAGCCCTGTTACAAAAGGTTTCCCTAAACTTTTCTAAGTGTAAAATTATTCCGAAGAGAAATTACCCTCGGAAGCGATCCTTACTCTTCTTCCGAAGGTAAATTTCTCTGAACAAGTATTGTCTTCTGAAGAATTTCAAGCCTCGGAGGAAGAGTTGATCATAGATCAAATTTCCTTCCGAAGGTTGCTAACTTCTTCTCCCGGGAGAACACTTTACTCTCGGAAGCAAATTAGTCTTCAAGACATATTTTGCTTCGGAAGCAAAAGTGGCTTCAGAAGATAATCAGGAAAGAGAAACTTAAATGTTCTCTCGGAAGCAATTTCACTTTCGGAAGAAAACTTTACTGTATAACGAAAATCTTTGGGCCCACTCTGCCAAAAGTAAGAATGTATGGAAGATTGTCAGAATATTTTTAATGTCTTATCCTTACCGCCCCTGTCAAATCAAGCCGTATAGTGTCATTCGCCTTAACGGTTTGACCTTTTACCCCACATATAAAAGCTTCCAACTTTCTTTTCTACTTTCTTTACCTTTGTAAAAACCCTAGATAGCCATTTCCATTACCTTCTCCAAATTAAAATTCCCCCTTCAAACAGGAACTATAGAACAATGGCTCTAAACCCTCAACACAACCAAGTCGCCATCCTTGATTCTTCAAAGGATGTCGATTTTGCTCCAGTCATCCAATTCCTGACCCAATCTGCATACCTTCCTGCTCTAGCGGTTAACCCCACCATCTATTCAAACTATATGGCTGAATTCTGGCCAATGGTCAAAATGAAACACTTAACAATGAAAGGGTTATCTGGTCTAGAGTCTGTGGACAAGAAATTATTGTGAGTGAAACCACCATAAGGGAGCACCTAGAACTCCACGACGCAGGAGCCCCCACTGAGTTCCCAAAACCCGACTTGGAAGACACATATATCCAAATAGGATATGGAGGTGATGTGTACTAGTTCAACTTCTCCTTCAATCGGAAGTTCTTGCTGCACATCATTTTACACAGTTTGCCTAACAGGTCAGGGGTTGGGATCAAATTCCTATGATCTGGGCTGCCTTATTCATGGGTTGGTAAAGAGCCTAAGATTCAACTACTCTAGATTTATGCTGAATAACTTGAGAGGAAATCTTATCAGGAATATGTTTTACATGTATCCCCGATTTATTCAGCACATAATCAACTGTGAGCTGGTTCAGGACAAACTAGAATATGGAAATGTTCTAGTAGTTCCTCAAATAAGGCCAGGTATTTTCAAAATTCTAAAGAATGCATCCAGCAACTTCACTAGAAGGTTCACTCATCTACTTCCAGGCGTGCTTGAGCCAATGGCTCCTGGTGACATCCGTGCAAACCTACCAGATAATGAACCCACACCAGACATCACCATTTCAAGCCAACTACTTCTTCCCACCCTATCCAATTCAATAAAAGACGACCCAAATGAACTCTTGTTCAATCTACTCTGATTGAACAAGTCCTAACTGTTCAAACCAAAAAGGCTAGAGTGGAACATAAGGCTCCCGCTCAGCCAGAGGTCCAACGATCCTCGAACATTGACCTCAATATCTGTGCTGAGTCTCCTCATTCTCAACCTGACGAGCATATTGCCAAACCTTAAGCCCTCAGGGTGAGCCCCAACACTCCCCTGAGCAGCCAAAAAGGGACAGCCACATTATTAGCTCAATGCCATTAGATGTTGACCAAGGTCTCGGGTCATTATGAATAGCCACTAATTCCTTTACTGACCTATTAACCTAATCTGATGATTATCTCATGTTTTGTCAGGGACATGATGTTCATCTACCACACCACTCTCCAGATCAACTGAGCCCTAGGGAAACTATGATTTTTAGCCCCCATTAGATAAACCAAACTAAGGTGAGTCCCACAGGTGTGGAGGGGACTCATGTAGGCTCAGCTGCCACTACTTAGAGTGCCTCAATGACCTTTAAGCACAGTGGTTACATAGCTGAGACTGGGTCTACGGTAACCTTATCAATTGATATCTCTAAAAGAGATATCAGTCTACAAGGGAAACCAGTGCACCATGAAGTCACATCTGGTGATTAGTCTGAACATACAAGGTGATGTCTCATCTCCCCATGATTCTTCAAAAGAATATGAGGGAAGTCCGCAACTCACCATTTACTACCTGCTTTTTAAAGTCTCACATCATGGATTCAAGGTTAGGACTTTAGAAAACAGGCCTGCCACTTAGCAACTTGAGATTGAAAACCTCAAGGCCAAAGTAGCTGAGCAACAGTTTGAGATGCGTGTTAGGCATGTACCTATTCAATCCTCTTTAAGTTCTTCCTCTAGCTCACCTACTTCTCAAGATGATGCCACCAAAAAGGGGGAGAATGTACAGAGTCAAACCCATGATGATCTTACCCTGGCCATCTCAACTCCACCTTCAACTCACCTCACACCAGAATACTCCACAACGATCTTCCCTCAGCCAGCTCATGTAACTATTTACGTAGACCCCAGGATGCTTATTATAGTCCAAAATTTCTTAACCAGATTTCTAATAAGCTCCTACTTGAGCAGCCCTCACCACATGTTGCCATAGCTTACTTTAGAGCTGAGGATCTTTAAAGGTTGAGTGCACCACCTACCACTCAGAAGGAAGTTGGTCAACCTAAGGTCCCAATTGAACCTAAGATTGACTTTGAGGGGGAAATAAGGACTTATGGGTGAGCAACTAACTTAGTTGGGATAGGTGGTGTCATATCAGTCTCTTTCGAAGCAAAGATTCAGGCTCCGAAGCAGAGATTCAAGCTGCGAAAGGGATTGTTGAACTATCATCATTGTCTGATGATCTTCTTCTCACAGAGGCTATCCTTGAGTTAGCCTCTTAGATAAATAGTGAAGACTTTCTCAATACTACTCTCTCTCAACAAGAACCATAAGATCAACCCTAATATCCCCAACCTGAATCTTCAAAACCAAAATCTCCAAAGGCAGCATCTTCCTATGATCACAAAGGAAAAAGGAAGTTGACTGTTAAAGAGCTTCTTGTAGACGAAAGGTTGGAAAAGCTAAAAAGTATAGGTAGACCTGACACTAGGAAACTGTTGGCTGTAAGTAGCAAAGAAGCAACAACAACTCAAGAGTATATCAATGAAAGGAGGAGATTAGAAGTGATAGATAGGCTCCTCAGCCTGGGAGTGGCTAATGAAGAAACATTCTACTCCCACTTGATGAGCTTATGAACCTGGAGGAGGCAACCTTGCTACAAAAGGAGAAAGAGGAAGTAGCAAGGTTGGACAAAGATGAGAAGAATAGGAAAATGATAGAAGAGGCTGAGCAAACGAAGAGGAAGGAGAGGATAGCCTTCCTATGCTCTAAGGGCTATTCTTAAGAGGAGCTAAGTCCATATGAAAATGAGATGATCTTGTTTCTTTTCAACAAAGAACAAGATCAAATCAACAAGGGAGGAAGAAAGATGGTAGAGAGAAGGTGAAGGAGAGAAAGAAGAAGGAGGAAGAGGCCAGACTTGCAGCTGCCAAGAAGGTGGGAGACAAAGCCTGGATGAAGGCTTATCTCAGAGCCCATAGCTTCACAGGCAGGAAAGTAGGACCCATGTCTGGAAAGACCCTACAACGACATGTCAGTGACATCAAAGCTGACATTCGCTTAGGAAGAGGGAAAGAGGTATACCAAACTCAAGGTGAATAGAGGATGGTACCCAAACCTACACCCAAACCAGAACCAACAATACTTGAGCCTACACCTCTTCCTTTCCCTATCAAAACTGACCCTACTGTTGAACCTTACACCCCTGAACCTACACCATCAGCCTTAACCTTAACCTCATCCATTGTCTCTCAACAACCACCACCACTACTCATCCTACAACCTAAAACTCAACCCAAAACCCAACAATTATCCCAGCCATCCTCTGAACCATCCAAACCTCTGACCTTAGAGGAATTAAGGGAGATCAAAAGGAAGCTCACTAACTACTCAACACTGAGTGACATCTCTTGTGAGGAAGGGACCATAATATTAAAATACATTGATGGCTCTTCCTTTTCCCTCACAAGAGATGCATTCCTAGATCTGCCCCAGGGAACATTAGACCAATCTCTTCAAATATTAGCTACAAACTCCTATTCTCTCAATGAAGAAGAGAAGAAGCTAAGAAGAAAATTGGTAACCCTACTGGACACCAGGAAAAGGGATAGGCTGCCAAACATGCCCCTCATTCCTAGGAAGAAAATTGTCCAGTGGTGGTTTGATGAACCTTCTCACAACTTTGTTGTGGAAAGCGAGAATGGTGAAGTCAACAGGTTAAATGCTTCATCTCTGCTACACTCAAGAAGATTTGATTTTGCTAGGCTAGAAGAGAAACCATTCTCTAATCCCTCCAACTCCCAAGTAGCTACTCATATAAGAAACCATTTACACAGCCTTCATCTTGTTGAGCTAACCACAAGCCAAGAACCGAAGAGGAGTTAAAGTTAAGAAGAAGGGAGTGAAGTTTTGGTAGCATCAGCTAAGGGGGAGTTTGTTGGATCCAATGAGGCAGGTGCAACCAAAACTACACTTAGAAGATTTGGAGTACAACTGAGCAAAGGCTTCCGAAGACAAAGATGCACTTCTGAAGTAAAGATAAAGAACTTCCAAAGGAAAAACTCAGTCTTCCGAGGCTAAGTAGTTCCCCTTTTGAAGTACTACACTTGGAAGATTCAAGACAAAGCCTTCCAAAGGAAAAGATCATGAAGACTTGCTGAAGTCTTGGAAGAAGTTATGTCTTCCGAAGTATAAATGTTTTCGGAAGACTTTATTCTTTCGAAGCCATTTTACCTTCGAAAGAACTAACTATGGACCATTGGCCATAAGTATGGTCCGGTTGACAAAGTTTGATATACTGCATTGTACTTTCCACACCCATGTAGTTGACCATACTTTATTCCACTATTCACCTTTTATTAGTTAGTACAGTTACCAACTTTAGTAGGTAACCAAAAGGTAAGTCATGGACCTGTCATGACTACTTAATCTATGATAGTATTTTATCTTATATACCTTACTTCTAGTAATGTAGTATTTGTTTAGATGTAAGTTCCAGCTGGTGTTCTAAGTATAACCGGCTGTACATAGTAGTATATATAGTTCTCATTGTAGCTCTTTATCCATGCTTGTAAGAGTCTTGTAAACACTAAGTTGAGAAGTAATATATACAAGTATCTGGAAAACCATTTGTTGTGTTCTTTAAGACATAGAGCTGAAAAAGGAGAAGAAGGTGGCAGAGGATACAGAGTTGCTCCTTAGAGTTAAAGAAGAAAGAAGGCAAAATAGGTTGTATAAACATGCTCCTACTCTCTCCCTAGTTCATCAAAGCCCTAAGAGAGAGGTTGTGGTAACTAAACAACCTCAGGTAGACAAGGAGGTTGATAAATAAAACATAATCAACTACTTAAGTGCCACAGGTCTCAATCAGGAATCTGCACTTCTTCCCCTCTTATATGAATACATTGAGTGTGAATATCCTAGGCAACTGGAAGAACAGTTCGTAAAAAGAACAAAAGGCTACTAAGAGAAAGATGAGGGAAGAAGCTACAAAGTCAAGAGCCATCATCTAACAGAGTCAAAAGAAGTCTGCTGATAGGCAGATGATAATGAGCTTCTTGAAAATGTATGGATTCTCTGAAGGAGGCTTGGTCTAATGCATCTATCCATTATGGATGAGCACATTAGAGTAATCAAGCAGAAGATTAGAAAGGGAGAGCTTGTGGACTTGCATTCTCCACCAAGCCAAGCTCCTCCTGAGGTTGGGGTTAAGGTTAAACCAACTCAGACAACACAACTTGGACCTTCAGTTGCATCTCAACTAACTTCATCTTCTATTCCACAGTAGGGTTATGCTCCCTTTCCTTCTAAACATGTGAGGGAAGAGGACCTAACTGAGAGAGGCACTACAGAACAACCTGGTACTTAATACCAGCCCTTTCAGTTAAACACTCTAAAGAGGAAGAAAAGGATGGCCATGAAGAGAGTATCTAAGAAATAAAAGGCATCCACTTCCAAACCTCAAGATGAGTCAAAGCATCCTGAGAAAGTGCAACAAGAGGCTGCTCAACAAACTCCTACTCAAGCACAACCTCTTACAGCTGGAAGACCCATCCTGTCTAGGACCTTTGCTGCTAATCCGGACAGATGGTATGTCATCAGAGATCAAGGTGGTCAAGATGTCTACTTCTGGCAAGACATGCTTGATCTACCTTTGCAGATCTCCATGACATGAGAAGGTTCTATGAAAGTCTAAAGGACCCTGACCAAATGATGAAGAAGGGAATGGTCTTCATCCTAATAAGGACTGTCAACTGCTGAACAACCTTCTCTGTTTTGGTAGCATCAGCCTAGGGGGAGTTTGTAAGGTTATATAAGAAGGCTGATGCAACCAAAGCAAATAGAGGATTCCCGCATGCATGCACTTAGTACAAGGTAGAAGTTGCTTCAGAAGTTTTACACTCTGCACATAAAATATTCTAAGTGTAAAATCTTCCAAAGCGAAAGATCAAATCTTCTGAAGCTTCAAAGACAAAGTCTTCGAAAGCCACATGAAGCGAAGAATGATTTCTTCCGAAGAAAGAGGAAGATATGCTTTCCTCGGATGAACTTTTTGTATAAAGCTGACCCACTTTTCGCCACAACTCTAAAGTCTCCCTAACTTGCATGAGTTGGTGAAAAGTCCATGCTTTTACAACTATATATTAAGGTCTAGAGTCTGTAATTTTCTACTTTAAGTACTTTTATCATTTTTGTAATATAAAAGGATATGAGCTATAGCATGTCATTGTCACTAGTCAAAAGGCAATCTACCTTTTGACTCTACATTGATCTTGTTGTCAACCAATGTTCCAACTGGCTTTCAAAGTATAGCCGGTTGTAGAGTGTAGTATAAAATAACTTAGGGTCTCGTATCTTATTTATGCATTGTAACACTTGTAAAAAAACTTGAGATTAATATACATCATTCTTGAAAACCATATCCTCTTGTTCTTGAGTTCTGTCTCCTTGTTTACTTGTGTTCTTTGCATCTTGTACTCAAATCCAGTTCCCTATTTGAAATGTTAAGTTTTCTAACACTCTTCTCATTGTGAGACTGATTGTATTGACCTCCCTTAACCAGTCCTGCAGATCCTACCAACCCCAAATATCAATATTATCATTCTGAGAAAGAACCTTCAATAACAACAACAACAACAACAACAACAACAACTACAACAACAACAACACCAGCTCTAACAACAACATCAACACCAACTCCATCAATAGCAAAAGCAGCAACAATAACTACATCAGCTTCAACCTCTACTATAGTCCAAACATCGACATCACAACAACAACAACAAGAAACAACTAAAGATCCACCACAATCTTCACATCTTCCAGCACCCAAATACATTTAATATGCTTATGCTGCAAATTGTAAAGTCCCCAACACGATCGATTCCACATATTGTTACACTTGATAATTAAATTAAGATGGATGTATGCGTGTGTGATATCAACAAACTTCAAACAAACTCAATCAAAAATTATTAATCAAATGATTACAATAACAAAAGAGTTTACATCATTAAAGCTCGATCCACCCGAGGTGAGCTCCCCTCGGGCGGACTATCTCACAACTCTCTGCTTTGTCACCCTTAGAGCACTTTCACAAAATAAAACACACATAATGAAATAAAAAGGAAAATCATTTATTTACACTAACAAATGTTCTCACGCGACAACATGAGATCGTCACATGACAACTCCAAGTTCTCACACGATAGGATTTGTATCCATCATGTTAGAGTTCTCGCTTCCTTGTATTTCTTGCATGATTTGAGTTTTTGCTTTTAACTTGATATTGTAATCCATAAATGCTAGGTCCTTACCATTTCCCCCCCATGGATTGTGATATCAAGCAATGTTTGACTTTAGTCACACATCGACCTGAATATCTGATCCTTGGGTATCTTTCACTTCATTCTTCCCCTCAACTATAACTCCTCCTAATATATAGATACATAAAGAATATCACATATGAATGAAGATAAAACATTTTTATATTGATTACTTACAACTTAAGTTGTATTAGGCATATTACATAGAGATCCAAATTACATTTCAGATTTCTAAAGAGCCAGATTCTTAAATCCGATATTAAAGTTCCGAGAGAACAAACTAGATCATCTAAAGTATTCTCCACTATGTAAGATGTAATAAGCCCAATTTTCAGAGCAAGAATATCAAACAATCTTGATTCTTCACTTAATTAAACCATTTGATCATGTTCCTATCGGTAAGATAAGGTAAGCCCACATTGCCAAGTTTCAATTCACGAGTGACCCGAATCAAACATTGTAGATACAGAATCTTGAACTTGTTCATACATCACAAAAAGCCATGTTTAAGTATGAAACTTCAAATCATCCAATATCTTCAAAATATAGTTAGAAACACTTGTATTAAAACCTTCAAATAATAATAAGTCTTTGCATTTGGATCATATTCTCACATTTTGCAAAGTTTTTGAAAAATTGAAATCGATCATAATTTTTGTATGGATGATGAAGTTCTCACATGGTGAAGTTTTTGTGTGAGAAAATTTTCAAAAATGATGGTTACTGCTGTGAAGATTTTGCATGAAAAGTTTTCTCATGAATAGTTTTCCGTGGAAAAGTTTTCTCATTAAACTTTTTCTCATGAAAAAGTTTTCTCATGGAAAGTTCTTGCATGAAAAAGTTCTAGTATGAAAGTTTCACGTGAAAAAGTTCTCGCATGAAAAAGTTCACGCATAAATTTTTTTTTTCGTGAAAAGTTATCTCATGAAAAAGTTCAACAAAAATAGAGTTAATTTGCAAAGTTTTCATGTGATGCAGTTATTCCCGCGAAAACTTCAACTAAATTTGACTTTTATTAGTTGAATCACTGCTACAGTATCAAATCTTCATTTTCCACCATCAAAAGTTGAAGATACCAAGCATAATGATGTAAAAGAGATGATTTCATGTGTGTTCACCCTCAGTTTCACCTTCTTCTCCTTTGAAACTGGTCCAAAATTTATCTAAACCTTTAGATATTCAACCACAAGTTTAACGTCTTAAAGAATGATCGCGGAATGAAAATCCATGTATCAAGAGCAACACCTTGCTCTTATACCATATGTAAAGTCCTCAACATATTATTTCACTTGATAATCAAATTAAGATGGTTATGTGTGTGTGTGATATCAACAAACTTCAAACAAACTCAATCAAATATTGTTAATCAAAGGATTAAAATACGGTAGGAGTTTACAACGTTGAAGCTCGATCCACCCGAGGTAACCTTCACTCGGACAACATATCACATAACTCTCTTCTTTCTCACCCTCAGAGCACTTTTACAAAATGATACGTGCATAATGAAATATAAAGGTAAAACATCTATTTATACTAACAAATGTTCTCGCATGACAACAAGAGGTTGTCGTGTGGCAACTACAAGTTCTTGCGTGATAGGATTTGTGTCCATCATCTTGGAGTTCTCGCATCCTTGTATTTCTCGTATAGTTTGAGTTTTGGATTTTCACTTTATATTGTAATCCCTAAAGGCTAGGTCATTACAATAATCTTTAGGGGGGGGGGTATTGTTTGACCTTGAAAGGATCATGCATGCCAATTTAAGTATTGATGGAATTTATTCTAGTTGGAAATAACAAGTGTAGATTTTTACGGATGAAGCTTGAAGAAGTGTCACACCCCCGGGCCCAGGTAGGGTGGGAAGTCACAGATTAGCAACAACATACATGGCAGCAGAAACAAACCAATATAAGAGCTCAAAGGGAGAGAACATCACATGGCATTTAAAGTATTAAAAGACAACGGGCTGGAAACAGATCCAGCCCCAAATGTTTACATGTTTCAACACAAGTTAAATAGTCATTGTATCAAAATTATTCTAGTCTTAAATTTGGTCACACAAACAATGCCATGGTCTCGGGGTTGAGTCAAAGTCATCCATAAGCTAAGAGTATTTACAGGTTACCTGAAACATGCTCAAAAGAAAAGAGTGTCAACTAAAAAGTTGGAGAATTCAAGTGCTTAAACTTTCAAAACAAATAAAAGGAACTACAATAGTCCATAGTAAAGGTTTTAGAATCCAGTGTGATAGTTTATAAAAATCCCATTCGATTTTAAAAACATCGTGTTTAGTATCAGTCATTATGGGGTATCATAATCAACCCTGCACTTGGTCCCCGGTTGGCCTCTTCTAAACTTGTGTTTAACCGGATATTCCCGTAGGAAAGGACCAAGCCTCAGAATAGTGAACCATTCCTGCTAGGATGGTTCACCATAGTATCTTACTCAAAACCTGTTACATGCCACAAACG
>BJCO01002116.1:0-11969 GCA_018326465.1 Flaveria floridana
ATTTACACCAGAATTCTTATCTTTATTCTTATAATTACATTAAAAATTATTACTTTTTCTATCTTCTTTAAAATTAAATAATATTTTTTATATATTTATCATTAATTTTTCTCTCTCCTCCACTAAACTCTAAAATATTAAAAAAATAACCAGGATTTAACAGTGTTTCCTTAAATTTACAAATGTACAGTAACATTTTTTCTCTAATCCACTCACAACACAAACAACCATTTCATATAATATAAATATTCCACTCATTGACTCACATAATTTTAGAGAACTTACTAGAAATGTTCTTGTATAAAAATATATATGTATACACGCATACATACTAGAGAGGTGTCTGACTGATACGTCAGAGAACACAACATACTAACATAGACACCGGTAAGCGTTTGAACAATTAATCAGTTAATTATTATATAGGTTTGAATGTTTAATAAAAGCTTATAAAAATAAAGTAAATTTAAAACCACATAATTAAAATAAAAAATATATTTGAGAATTTAGTTGAACAAGATAATTAGATTTGTAAGAGAATTTCTTTAAAAATTGTAATAGTTATAAAATTGAAATAATAGTCTAACTAATTTACGATATTATAATCAATATTATTTAGTTACACATATGTGTAAAAGATAATTAAGTTAGTCGAATATAAAAGACAACTTTGTCCCTTTAAATATACAAAATAACTTGCATGATGATATACATAACTTGCATAATTATACATAACTTGCATAATTATTATGTAGCTTGAATAATTATATTTATAAGTTGGCTAATCATTATTGTGTGTAATCATTAGCATAGTTTGCGTAATTATAAATTAGCTTGTGTAATTATTATATAACTTTGAGAATTATATGTCTTATGTGTGTATTTTGAAAAAATGTGCTTTATTTTATAAGTCTAAAACTAGGTGTTTTTAAATATGATGTTTTATATCTGCATGTGCATTAACACACGACCATTTAGGTTTTGGGTTATAACATTTTACTATGGATGCTAATTTTCAATATATTATGTTAAATTGGTCTTGATGTTTAATTTGATCATCATGTTTTACATCTGGGCGTCAATTATAACATGGTATTTTAGCTTTTCATTATGTAGTTTACCCTTCCTTTTTTGAACGCGCCCAACTCTTTTTATGACATCATTAAGCTTTTCCTTTTGTACCCTTATCATGCCCTGGCGTCGTTTCCTAATTAAAAATTCCCTCTTGGCCTCTTTATTTTATCATGTCTCACATATTATGCATATATAAAAGGAAGTAAATACTATGGTTTAATTTTAGTGTTTTATATAATTGACAAGTACGTTATTGTTGACTAACTCGTTTGCTTTAATCCCATATTTTTGTTTAAATATAAGGCTCGTTCTGCGCATGCAAAACTTATAAAATACCAACGGTATTATTTATTCGGATGCACATGAGTTTAATTAAAAAAAAAGTCGTCAAAATAGAGCCGTAAAAAATACTTCGGCTTTACAACATTAATTGCTTTAGATTGGAAAATAAATAATACAAAGCATTAAAACTACAATATGTCGTTAACTATAGAGCAAAAGAAAGAAGAAAAGGGCCATGATCCTATGTTCGTTTTCGCCCTTTTCGGATGATGCGCTCCTTGCTTGCGGAGCTACATACCGGAAAAATAAAAGGATCTCTCTATTACTTTGAGAGGAGAATCGTTGGTTTTTTCGATGGACTAGGTGGGAAATACGAGATCTAGGCAAGCTGCTACATGTTCTCCCTTTGCCCTTGAACAATAGAAGAACTACTTATATTCTCTTAGGTAGCGGTCGATCGGTTCACATCTATGGTCAATCAATAGGCCCGTGGATCCATTCTTCTATACGATAGCCATCTCGTAGCACCACCACGACACTGATTCCCTAACAAAACCCCCGATTTCCCGAGAGTTAGTTCGTCGTTCAAACCAACAATTCTCTTCTCAAAGTAATAGGGAGCTCCTTTTCTAGTTAGACTTCTTGCAATGAAAGAACCATCCCTTCCTATTTGTTTGTCATGTCAGATAGAAATAGAGACCCCAAAGAGCCTTCTTTACCACTATAGGGGGTGGGGGGTGGGGGGTGTTTACAGGCAACTTAGGCAAAGTTATGTATGATTGAATCTCAGAGGTACTCTTATCATTTGGTAGATCCAAGTCCATGGCCTATTTCGGGTTCACTGGGAGCTTTGGCAACTACCGTAAGAGGTGTGATGTACATGCACTCATTTCAAGCAGGTGCAACACTTCCCAGTTTGGCCTAATCTTTATCCTATATACCATGTTCGCAGATAGTAGACTTGCCTCAAGACAGGAACATAGAAAGAAATAGAGTAAACCCATGCATATTTTGCTTAGAGTAGTGAATCTTGTGAAAGCCGAAGACTAAGAAGAAGGGTTTTAGCGAGCTGGGAAAACTACTGAATACGATAACGATACACTCACAACGGAACAAGAAGAATCACTATCGACTCAACTTTTCGAGTCAGTAGCTGCTTTTAGAGCTGGGATAAGTAGGGTAGTAACTAAGATTAACTAAAAGGACTCTCCTCAACCTAGACATAAAACGCCTAGCTCTGGAGCTGATTAAATTGATTCTTTTGAATAGCTACCGAAAGGATTCGCTCCTCGCTCACAGAACTGGGCGGTACGCTCTGCTCTCTCGCGACCCCTAATCTAATCAAAAGAATAAAGGCCCCTACTGAAGATTCAAATGGCGAGCAATGAAATAAGAAAGGCTTGTAGACTCGTGAGCTGAACGAGAATTCAAAAACTAAAGCGCACACTAGAAAGTACCTCAAAAGGTGTCATCAGGTGCGCGGAGCCGGAGTCGAGAGACAGAGTCAGGAAAGCGAAATAAGGTCTTCAACCAATCTCATTTCTCAGAGAAGTCCATCGATTTAGAGATTAGTTCATGCTCTTTCATCCCCTCGTTCAAGGAGTCCGAGATGGCTTGGAAACAAGCATAGTGTCCCCGACTCAGTGTCATACATTTTCCAGGTCCGAAGGGATCCAGTGCCCAACTACCGACTCCTCCCGGAATTGCATTACCAGAGCCTTAGGAAAAGGCAGTTGTCATTTGAAAGAAAACGCTCTTTGTTTGTATAAGGTTCCAAACGTTCGCACCCTGATAAACCTTTCTTTTCTATATTATTAGTAAAGCTGAAACGTCTTTATTGAAGCCTAGCTAAAGAGAAATCAAAGCGATAACGCACCTTTCCTAAGATTAGAATGAAATAGAAGAGAAGGCCTTTCTTTCTTAAAGTCAACTTTCTCCCTTCCCTTCTTGCTTTAGAAAGATTCCAGCTAGAGTGTTGGACTAATATAATAGAAAGTCAAGGCTCTTCTCCTGTTCTAAGAATCTACAACTCTCTTTACTGAGCGAGACTCCATTTATATCCCTACTAGTGTTATTCTTTCCAGACCATTTGTTTGACAACTTAAACTAGACCCCACTTTCGATTAGAAAGGTTTCGGCCTTAATCAAGACAGGTCAAGGGCGCGCCAAAACGGTCAGTAGCTACTTAGTCTCATACGAGAGTCTAACCTCCTTGTACTGATTTTTTTCTTTGAAAAAGAAAAAAAATTAAAGGTCGATTTAGGCTCCTTCCCTTCCACCGCATAGTTGCGGTAGCAGGTACTACGAGCCCTCTATCGCACGCATCTAACCAGTTCGCGTGGTTCACTGGTTCCACCAAAAAATCTCATCTGTTGAAGTAGATTCGATCCATCCCCCGTTTGGGAGGCGTCTACTTCATCCCGATCAGAAGGAGAGGTTCATTATGATGAGGGAGGTAGCCGTAGAGGAACATGTAGCTAGATTGAATCGTTCACGGTGGAAATTCCTTTTAAGGTGCTTGCTTCCACTGGTGGCGGGCGGGCGAAGGGTCCAAAGGATGAGCAAGCTAGAATTCTTATGTCAGGTTGGTTGTTCAAAAGACTCTCTCTATACCTTGCCCTTTGCGTATTCATCTTTTTGAAAGCCCAGATCCATTCTTCTAGATCTGCATTAGTCCTATTCCGGGTGCAAGCCTCTTAATAAAGACCTATTTCTTTCTCCACATTTCTCATTTTGCTGATTGAAAGAGACTATGGTATGAGCTAGCACCCTTGACAGGCACTCCAGAGCCCGCCAACGCTCATGAAAACCCGGGTCGGTTGGTCCTCTATTCATCCGACCGGCGGTGTGGATAACAAGGCCACCTTCACAACTTTTTCCCTTCTGTCCTTATGTTGTAGTATGGTAGGGCGGTTACGTGGAGCTTCTGCCTCATACGGCTCCTCTAGGGATGGAGGTAGGCCCAACCCAGGCTTGTGCAGTTAAGGTTGTTGTAAACAAAAGGGACATCTGATCATTTTATCCTAGCTCACGGAGCGGCTTACTGAAAATAAGGAAAGAATTCATTGCACTCCTAGGCATATGTCATCTCGTACCGGGCTTGGACCATGTCTCCCGAACAATCTCAATACATATGGCGCAAGACAATTCCACATGTCGAGGTCAGAATGGGATCGGGTGTTTTCATGTCTTACCATAGTGCCCAGTTTGTCTTGATTTTCGATTGATGAACATGAAGGAAAATGAAATTATTGGATTGTCTGACTCGCCCCCGGCTACGTGTCCTTTGCACCCTTCCCTTGCCCGCCACCAGTGGAAGCAAGCACCTTGAAGGAAATTTCCATTGTGAAGGATTCAATCCAGCCACAGGTTCCCCTACGATTACCTTGTTACCCTAGTCGAAAACCCTACCGTGGTATGCACCAATAAGACTCGGGTTTCACCTTATCACCAGCATAAGCAAGACCATTTTTTCAATATTCCAAAATAGAGTGTTGTATATATTAATTTTGTTAAAATATTATTGAAAGCACATATTTTTCTAATGAAATATGTTTTGTGTAAATAATGAGCTACTTTGTTCTTAGGATACAAATAAAATTTTAAATACGTTTTAACTTTAGATTTTTTTTAAAATTGAAGAAAAAGCGTTTATGTGAGTAGTTTGTGTAAAAACTTTAAAAAATGGAAAAAAATACGATGCCAATTATAGGTAAATTTTCAATTTTGCTCCATGACATAACGAATGTTCAAACGTGTCAAAATACACAACAAATAAAACACCAAATACACGAACATAAACCTAAATATGCCTAAACGGAGCAACATACACCTAAATATGGCTAAATGGGTTAGCATACCCAAATACAACAACATACACCCAAATACGCCCAAACGGGTCAACATACACCAAGTACACTTAAACGAGTCAACATACCCAAACACATCAACATACACCTAATTACGCTTAAACGAGTCAACATACCCACATATACCGACATATACCTAATTACGCCCGAACGAGCAAACATACACCAAACTTACCTAAATATGCCCAAACAGGTCAAATTTAAACAAAGTATACCCATATGAGTCAACAATTACACCACAATACTCCCAAACAAGTTATAATTGTCCACCAGGACACCGTTCTCCATACTTCTTCAGCTACGGGGCATCCAAAAAAAGATGATTAATATTCTCATTTTCCAGTCCACAAAGTGGGCATGAGATGGATAGTATTCTTAAACCCCTATGCACCAAATTAGAAAAGACGAGGATACTATAAAGGATAAGTCTCCAAACGAAGCATTAGAACTTTATAGGAATCTACTCGAGCCAAAAGATGCTAGATTAGAGAGTGAGGGATTCATTATCCAGCCATAATATGCAAGAGATAGTGAAAAAACACACGAATTATTACCATTCCAAACCAGTTTATCTTCACCTGTATTGAAAGGATAGTTTTTAATTAATTCCACAAGCTTGAATATTTTCCTATGAAATCGATGTATTATTATCCACAAGCTTGAATATCTTCACCTTGTTATTTTCCACCTCCAGTTAAATCTAATATTATTATCAAGATCTCTAGAAATTCTTTGGGAGACTAAGACATTCTTGGCTTGGTCCTTACATCGTCTAGCAAGATTGATCAATCCAGATAAGATGAGTACTTTTAGTGTAACACTATTGAAATCTTGACCCAAAGCATTCTCTGGACAACTTGAGTTCGCGGGCGTTAGCCCTTGAGAGTGGGGTCTAAGGACCGATGACCCTTTGCTTGGGTTGGGCTGCCAAGTCAGCTCGGAATAATTTTAATTTGGAGAGAAAGACATAATGAACAAAATTTAAGAACAATTAAATTTTAAGAAAATCAGGGCCGATCGGCCTGCATCGAAAAGTGATACCGATATGGGGCACATAGACTAATCTAAGGAATCAATGTGGAGGCAACATGTGTCTAATGACTTACGGGTGAAAACTAACAGGTGTACTTTCATGTGGGGCGCATCGAGAATTTGATGCTGGACGCATGACAAAAAGAGCTCGAGGCAATGAATTGACGACACATGTCACTCATGCAACGCATTAGCACGATGCAGGGTGCATTAGAATTTCGATGCGAGGTGTATCAGAATTTCAATGCGGGGTGCATCGGTGGCCAGAACCCAACTATAAAAGGAACACTCGGGTAAGCTAATTTCAACATTTCTTATCCAAAATCTATCTATGGTTCTCATCAACGGAGCCCCTCTCAACACTTTTAGATCAATATTTGACTATTCCCAAGGTACTACGCGAATAAACGACGCCGGAAACAAAGTTCCAAAGCTGTAAAACAAAAGAATCTAAGCTTAAGTCGAAGTGCTACTGACTTTGGAACTACCTTTATTTTTCCTATTATTCAGCTCAACCACTCATAACAAGGTAAATACATTGTACTTTTTATAAATAAAGTGTTTATTATCTTGGTTTAGGAAAGTTGCATACATGAAATAATGAGTCTTTAGATCATGACCTGCATTCTAGACAATAAGTATATGTATAATTTAGCCAAATTTATATATCTGGGATGGGTGAAAATCTCATACTAAGGCTGGTTAAATCTAGTATTTGATCCGGTAGGTCCTTGTAAAAAACAGACCTCCTGAGCCATAGAACCAGTATATATATAGAGTGAACTTTACAATTGAGATTAACTACTAAATGTATAGTTTGACTATGAAAAATATAATTATAGTGGAGAAAATTAAAGAACATTCAAAATCGAAAATATAGAGCCAATGTGGGCCACATCAAAGAATGGATGTGGGGCGCATTGATCGGACTAAGAAATTAATCTTAATCTGACACGTGGATGATAACTAATGGGTAATATCTCTTGCATGGACAACATTGTGGACCACATTAGGAGTAGGATATGAGCTGCAACGCCAAAAGGGGCTCGAGGCAATGCATGCTTGACACGTGTCACATATGCAGCACATCCACGTGATGCGGGTCGTATTGCCCAGAGGATGCCAGTCGCATTGCCAAAAGGATGCCGGTCGTATCGACTAGCTTACCTCACCCATAAAAAATGAGTGTTCAGCTCATTTTACACACATTCACACCTTCACAAACACACACTTATCTGTAGTTTATGTACCGACCCCCTCCTCGACTCTTTTTATGACCTGACATTTGATTCTTGAATATTTAAGGCTACTCGAAGTTTCTTGAAGACATTTTTAGGTTAGTGAATAGCTGAATGCTGCTTAAGCCATCTAGAACTAACCTAAAAACATAGACAAAGCTCAACTTGACTTTAAGGTGAATACATTTGTCTAGTCAAATGAAACTCGTGGATCTTTGAGATTTGCCATTGCCTGCAGAACCAACATGGATAATAGTTAATTTATTAATGTATATTGGTGAAATGCAAAACAAACATCTGACTAAGATTGTACACGTTGTCTGATCAGAAAAGATACACATGTGATAGATAGAACCTTGAAAGGGATACTATACCTAAGGATGGCCGGTAATGGTTTGGTGCCTAAAGAATTACGATTTCTGGCATTGACGGTCCAACGGACAACCTGATAACAAACTATTACCGGTTCATAACAAAAGATCTTGATGTGTACTTCATCATATGGACCTAGCCTGATTAATCTTAAATTAATATGTTCATGCTTGATTATAAAAATGATTTGAAGTATTATTGTTGACATTGAACTTTTAAACCTTTTATGGGTAAAGAATGATTGAAATAAGAATGACACTAAATCATGCTACATTATCAACTCTGTTGATGTATCTAGTGTCAAATGATAAAAATCACTAGATAATAGCTGAGATGGACACGTCTCTATGGTAGAAATCTTGTGGGTTGTAAATAAATATATGAATTTGTAAAATAATCTTACGAATCTATAAATAATGCAGTTTTGATATTTGGCTTGACTTATGAATAATCTTATGATATTATTATTAAATGAATTTCCACTGCCAAAAATATTTTTTAAAATGATTTATCATATAAAATAATAAAACGATCTCGATCGGTTCGTTCGACTAGGGATGACCCAAACCCGGGGTGTGACATTTAGCATCATTTGGAGCAAAGTGGGGGGATTTTTGAAAGAACTATTAAGGAGTTCAAATGCTAATGATGTCATTGATAATGATATGGTATCCGCTGTGGTATCTGCTGATGGTTTGGTACCACTAGATAAGGTTTTTGGCTTTGTCATTAGAAGAAGATTTGGCTTTGGCTTTTGGTTTGATTGAGGATTGGATGTTTTTTTATAGTGATTTGGGTTTAATATAGTCTTCTATATAGAAAGGGGTGTGAGTAGGAGTTTAGGTTAGGGTTTGGCAAAGGAAGGTTGAAGTAGTGGTTAAGGTTTGGTAGAGGAAGGTGTAGGTTTAGTCAGTGAAATCTATTTAAAAGGACTGATTAATGGATGGTTCAAGTTGCTGAGAAGTAAAAGTAACTTTTCATGTGAGCTTATTAGTAGTGGCTTTTGCTTCCATGTTTTGGTAGCTTGCTCTTCTACTTATTTTTCAATTTCTCTCAACTATTTTTCTTTTGAATAAACTACTTTCTTAGCATTAAATTGCTTATTTTTCTCAGTTGTAACTTTGGTCAAATAGTTATTGTTGGATAACAACTTCATCAAAACTAACATTTATAAACTCAGGGTTATGGGTTCGTCAACTAAATCTCCTTCTTTTGATAGCCTTATGAGATTTTTTAACACGAACACCTCCTTTGATCTTTAAACCTTCCCTCTTTCTAGCATCAATAGTTGGAAACCATGATCCAGGAAATGAAACATCTATAATGTGTTCGATTTAGGCTTTAAGGTCCTTAATGACCCTCATAAATCAATTGCATTTTGAATAAAATGCAATTCTCAACATCTTATTAGCTAACTCAAACTTTGATTTGAGTTGGAATCGATTGGTGTGGTTATTCTTGAGATCACATACCTTATGCTCCAATCCTTGAATTGCTTTCATCAATTCTAGTACTCAATTTGAACCTTCATCCATTTTAATGGAATAGGCAAGTTCCTCACATGAAGTGGTTTTCCTTGAACCATGTTCAAGGTCCCTTTTTCTGAGTACTAGGTATTAAGACTTTCAACCATAATTAGTATTATCAACTATTGCCTTTGTCAAGGTTTTAATGCTTGAACCACTGACTTAAAGTTGAAATGATGATCCTGCATTAATGATTTCCATGAACAAAGATACATTAACTATTGTAGCATCATGGTAAATGACCACCTCGTCATAACCTTAGTTAGGTGCCTCTAGTTCCAACTCCCTATTCTCGACCTATTTGATTGGTGATCAAGGTGAGAAATGGTGTGGATGAGAACTATCAAATAAGGTAACAAAGGTTATAGTTGTGTTAAAATCAAGTGTTTGACAAGGTAATGGGTTAAAATACAAGTCACCTAGGAGGTAACTTTGTTTTAATGGACTAAGCATTAAGTGATGACTCATCTAGCAACGTTGGTTCCTTTTACATCACAACATGTGTCATTTGTGAGACATCCTGAGGAGCTGAGCACTAAGTTAATATTTGAGGTATGTCAGGGCTACAAGTTAGAAATTGAAGGAGAAATATACATAATTGATTTGATTCCTATGATGATAGGGGAATTCAATGTTATTATGGGGATGTAATGGTTATGCCACTATCATGCTTTTATAATATTTAATAGGAAAACTACTTGACTTTCATAGTAAAATGGAAAACGAGTTTGCATTGACAGAGAAAAGAAGTTAATATAATGATATGCTAAATGGCAAAGGCGAAGAAGTATATGAAGCACGAATCTAAGGATTTTCTTGCCTACATTGTTAATACAGGATTAGAAGAAAGGACACTTAATATCTTGTGGTTAGCGAGGTTTTTGATGTTTTCTCTTATGTTTAACGAGTTTGCCTCACTAAAATGAAATTACATAATTGGTTTGATTCCAAGAGCTAAACATGTAAGTAATGCTCCATACCTTTTGGGACCAACCGAAATGGTGTGACTGTTACAAGAACCCCTAAATAAGGGTTTCATCCGCCCATGTGTTTTGACCTTAAGGCATGGCTATTCTATTTCTAAAAAGAAGATAGTAGTATTCGGATGTGGATAGATTACCGGTAAGTGAGCAAATTTACCATATAAATAGGTATCCTCTGTCTAAAGTTCACAATTTATTCGGCCAATTACAAATAGTAAACTAGTTCTCAATTCTAATTATTATCAAGTAATGTTCAATGAAGAAGATGTGCCAAAGTTTACGTTTCTTACTTGTTATGGTCATTATACTTTGTGGTTATTCCATTAAGCTTAACAAATGCCCTAATACATATCATGAACATATCATGAATCAAATAAGTAAGCATAAGTTAGATCGTTTTGACATCTTCTTTATTGTTGATATTCTTATTTATTCTTGAGGTGAATAAGAACACACACATCTTCGTGGAATACTTGAAACCTTATGAAAATAAAAGTTGTATGTCAAATATCTTAATGTTCTTTTTAAATACCAGATTTTCAACTTTTAGGTCATGTTGTGAATTCTAACAATATTACGATTGATCCATCTAAAAATAGAAACCGTTATAAAGTGGTACCACGCAAAACGTCAACCAAAGTTAAATGTTTTCTATGGTTAATAAGGTATTTTCAAAAATTTATTTATGACTTTTCAAATAGCATTTTCGTTAACAAAATTAACCCATAAAGACGTCAAGTTATATGGGGTCAACATCAAACGAATGCATTATAATTATTAAAAAGAAGAACTAAATTTTTGGTCTTGGCATTATCAGAGGGGACACGAGTTTGTACTATATTATGAAGTTTTGTGGATCGATCTTTGGTTAACTACAGGGGCTGCTACCGGATGATGACATTATTCAAAAAGGAAAGGTGATAACATACACGGTTAAAGTCTCATGAGGTCAATCACACAACTCATAATCTTGAGTTGGTAGTAGTAGCCATTACCTTAAACATATGAAGACATTATTTGTATAACTCTAGTCGCATAATTTTTACAAACAAAAAAGCTAAAAATAGTTTTTTAATAAAAAAATTTCTAGGACAAAACATCGATGGTTAGAGTTGGTCAAGAATTATGTTTGTGAAATCTTTTGTCTTCCCAGTAAAGATGTTGCTGATGCACTTACCCGAGAGGAAGAATACCCTCCGATTAAGATCAAATACTATAAGCTAGTGGTAACTTCCAACTTATTTGATCAAATTAAAGATGCATAAACTAATTCATCTCCATATCATTGAGTTTGATGGAGCTTATAAAACATTACAGCCAGAAAATTCATCATTGCTAGTGATAGATTAACATGATAATCAATGCTCTTAGCCATGAAGAATACCTCCAGTAAAAGCAATAAAAAATAAAATTATTTTCGAGTTGATTAACAACCTAGATTACTTGACCAGCTTATCATATTCATGGAGACATCCTTAATTTCTTTATTCTTTTTTTTGTAGGTCCGCCACATTTTTTATAGTCATTGACCTTCCTTTTTCAAGGTTGTGGTAGGTAAAGTGTGACAATACAAGAAGAAACATAATTTTTAAT